>JANFOE010002085.1:0-155000 GCA_025667525.1 Glebionis coronaria | reverse complement strand
GGTTACCATGAAACAATAAAGAGAAGATGATGGTTATGGTGGGAGATAAAATGATGTTGTGGTGGCTGCATAATAAAATGGAGCATTTGGTGGTTAGGGTTTGAAAGGGATGGCTATTTTTTTAATATGTCAGATCTAAAAATAATGGACGACTTTTTTTTACTATAATAGTTGTATACCATATTTACCCTTATCTATTTATTTCCAGTAAAACTTTTTCTTTTTTAATTACAAAAATGCGATACTGCATAAATATAGTGTATGTTATGCAATATATCTTGTAAAAAAGATGGTTTTGACAGTTCTGTCGCTAAAAATGGTTCTGAAAAGAAAGTTACACTATATATATATATATATATCTATATATATATATATATATATATATATATATATATATATAATATATATATATATATATATATATATATATATATATATATATATATATATATTATATATATATATATATATATATACATATATAAATATATATACATATATATCTTTACATTATATATAAGAGGAGGGGTATGCCACATCATATCCATGTCATCACTTGGGCTTATGTTTTGGGCTTTAAATTTTTTACGAAACATAACGTGATCGCTTGGGGTTATGTTTCTGGACTTTAAATTTTACTAAACATATTAAAAAAAATACCTCTTTTATCATATATCCCTAATAATCTGATATAATCACAAAATATGATCCCCAGAGTATTATGATTGCATCCTTTAGCTTATGGTCTTGCTATCTGATCTATGGATCTTTATAATGGGCATTGTTTTAAAGGAATGGATGTACGATTTGAATTAGTCGATATATTATGTTACTTGCTGTGTTTGATTATTAATTTGAATTTATTTATTGGGATCTTACATAGCGTAGGTTTATTTGAGTCTCAAGGTTATTCGGTCTCAAGGCTGCGACAAACTGGATTGTTGAACACAAGAATGATGCTGTCAAAGATCACATGCCTTTGGTATTCTCCATCCTATCATAACTTAATAACAGGTGTGTCAAAATTATATATTTTTTTATCATACAAGGGGAATCTTTTGACATTTGATGCTGCCAAAGGAAATATTTTTTACAAATATGATTGCTGCTGTCAAAGGGATTTTTTGTCCAACAAACTTTCATAATGTTAAGGTAATGTGACAGTCATATATAGCAGGGAATAACCAAGAGCCACGAGATGATGGCAACACCAAGGCAAAAGGTAACCAGTTCTATCATATGCATAAATTCTTTGAAATTCTTTATGAATTTCTGCCATATTCATGTTTATTGTCAATAGATTTATTACAGAAATTTGACAATGAGAGGTACAAACCTTATTTCTAAGAAAGTTCAAGTAATGCGGTATGATTACAGGTTCTGATAAGTGATACCTCATAGAAAGGTGAGGGAGTATGCTCGATTTTGAAACCTGATACAGGTTACCTCAATGAAATTATTCCCTTTTATCTTGGTGAGGAAACATGTACCAAATTGTGGTTGCAACCCATGGATGATATCTGATTATAATGCAGACCTCGCTTGCAAAATCCTATAGGCTATTAAAAAAGGATTGCTGGACTTGACTACAAAATCCTATTAGTTGTTCAACAGAGAAAATGTGCTATGGGCCAAAAAGGTTTTATATTCGTTGATTTGGAGACATGTATAGGTGTGCAGCTGGAGCCTAAAAGTACAATGTCATCATCAAACGCGTCATCATCATCACCAAACTGCTCTTGAAGAAACTTTAGCTGAGGTTTGGATTGTAGAAGAGTTGACAGAATGCAAGGTAAAGGTGGTGCTCGACTTCTGGCTTCAAACGGCGTTCCAAGTGGCGAGTCTTAGCTTTAGAAGCACATTATCCTCAACCAATATCTTTGAAGCAAACGATAGTAGTAACAAGTGAGGCGTTTCTCTTTGTTCAACTAAAAAATGACAATTCTCTATGTTACTTTCTACCCAATCAGAGCTTTAGCTTATATCAGATGAAGTATTATATAGAAATAGCAAAAAGTGAGTGATTCCATAAGTCGAACGGTATAAAGTCGCCAAAAGTCTAATTTAAATGCATACGTCCTTAGTAGTTTAGTTTTTTAAAATAAGAAAATAAGCAGATACCGAAACACTGAATGCAGTTTAGTCAACTAACATGTTTACATGATAATTATGATAAGTTATACACCATTGTACAGTAATAATAAGGCTTTCACCAAAAGTTTAACATACAAATATATAAAATGAGTTGTACATTCAATGGGAAAATCTGTACAATAAAAGGTAATAAAATTGAACACTATTTGTGATGCATTGTTGTCCAAGTCATAAAAATACTTGAAGGGAACAAGCATGAATTAGCTGTTATTTTTTTTCACTATGGAATGTGGCAGGTGTACCCTTAACATCCTAAATTATCAATTCCTTACGTTTTGTGTGAGGTGGGTGGAGCGTTACCACTAAAAGATCTTAGTTTTTAACACTTTAGTCTTTATCAGGTCGAGTCAATAGGTCTTTTATCTTAGGCTATCCAGTGTAATATTCATTTTAGGGATTGCTCATTTCAAATCTGGTACATAAAATATCCGAGTCCTAATGTTTTATTGTTTCAGGTAACCCTTGCTTCAGGGGTTATGGAAGGCGTAATGGTGAGCATGGAAGAAAGTCTGTATGTGGATGCATCGTCAGTAAAGACCTCTCAGTCTTGAACTAGGTAAATGTCAAGAACGGTGACAATGACTTGCATGGATTAACTGTTGTCGAGAAGCCAAGGATCAGAAGGTACAAATAAAGCTTCTAAGATATGCAAGCTGTTTAACCTTTCCAACAAAGATGATGTCAGGAAGTACGTCAACACCTACAAGCGTACCTTCACCAACAAGGTTGGTTACAACCTCATTATCGTAAACTTTGTTTCATTCATATACTGTTACTATGGCAATCTGATATATGCATACTAATTCTGTGTTAAATAACAGGAGGGCCAGACATTGGACAACTAATCGTTGTTGGCTATAATTATGGCACTAGATCAAATATATCATTGATATCAGAGAGGATACGCCTCTTACGTCTACCACTTCATCAAATTATGCTGCTGATATCGAATCATGATTTATTGGATTGCCTAATGGAAAAATACAGGTGCGAGTCACTTTTTAGATTGCTATTTCAAAGACACTTGAAATTGGAGAAATTTTCTTATTGGATGGGTAGAAATTTGTTTTCGATTCATTCAAACATGAAAGTATGATCAGCAAGTTTGTTCGGATTTGATAGCAAAGCACCCTTGGAAAGGTGATTTTCACATGATATTGCTTTTTTCTAAAGATCTATGTTCTGATATATTACTTAAAATCCTGGAGTGTGTGAAACAGAGGCAACAGATATGAAGATTTTTATTCTACTACTACTTTTTTGATCCACTGTGAATTGAATTAAATTAGATTGTGATTTTAAGGGTGGCTTTTCCCACTAACCGTTGTTCTTCTGCACACCCAATTTGATAATATGATGAGACCGAAAGAGAATGTGCTCAGGGATGTGACTAAACTCTTGCACAATCAGATAAAGGATGGCCATTCTACTCAGCAAATGCATTACACATAACTTATTTTATTCCTTATATACCTTTTTCTTTTGTGTTAGTGTTCGGATACATGTAATAGTTTTTAAGATTAGCCCACAAAGGCCTGAGTTATTTGCCGATCAAACTACATGGCTTCATAATCTATAAATCCCTCCAGGTAAAAAATTAAGTATTAGAATGTAATGCAGCACTGATTCTTGCTCAACCACAATTCCCATATTTGAGCCCTGATATGAAGCTTCTTTTCAAGTAATCTTGAATGCAACTAGAATGCTTTGTCTAACAGAAAAATAAGAACGCATCAAAGCCAAGGTAAATAAATGCAGAACAACTTTTACTTGACACCATTTTTCAATGCATTGACAAGGATATCATTATTTTGCTATGCAACAGCTTTTCGGGGTAGTACCAGCAATCAAGTTTTTCAAGGAACTTGGTCTTGACAACCAGCATATGTAAGTGTTAATTGTTCATGTGTATGTTCAATAATAAAGGTATATTTTTGCAACAATTTAGAATTACAGCAAATCTCGACCTTTGATCATAATCATATTCAATAAGGTCCTTCAAAATTGTAACTTAAGGTTACTAACAAAATGAAAAAATAAATTGTAATTGTTTTTACAGGCTGTTTCAGACATGAATAAAACTCCGAATGTGGAAATGGACCATCGTCAATTTGTAAGCACCTTTGCAGTACCTTCACACCCCTTTGATACTTGGTAATCTCAAACACTTCTTATTACTTGGTACACAAGTAGAAAAAATTTGAATTCTAAAACACCCCTTTATTACATGTAGTTACTTTAGGTAAATAATTTGTTTCCTTTTAGGAATTTTCACAAGAACATGATAATCTTATAAACCATCTACATCCAAGCCATCCTTCTAGTCGTGTCTCGAGCACAGTAGGTAACCTCGGCTTCAAGGTATTGGTAGCCATGGGCAAGCCACTTACCCAGATTTTCTTTTTGAGATATGGCTGCTATTTTTTCACCCTTGGTACCTTACAATGAGTAGATGCTTAGCGACAACAGTACCCATTATGTTTAGACTCTTGAAATATTTAAAGGTGGAATGCAAAGACCTAATGTCAAGTTCAAGGCTCATGCTCCATGATTCAGGGTGTTTATACCAATAAAATAAACAATATTTCTCATGCCAAATTTTCAAACCTTATAATAATGGATATTTAGGGGGTGCTATATTTTACAAAATTGACCATATAAATTTTTACTGATAATAGCATTCTCGAAATGATTAACTGTTAAGTAATGGATAATGAATATCATTTTTACCTTTTGGTAGATATTTGATGGGCATAATGGTATATCGGCTGCTATGTTTGCGTAAGAAATTTTGTTGAATAATATCTTGAGTGTGATTCCTCAAGGATATCATAGTGAGGCTTCAAGTGCTTGCTCGTGCATTGGTTTTAGGGTTTGTGAAAACTGACATAGAGTTGCAAAAAAGGGAATGGGGGTAAGTATACAACTACTCCAATCTTCAACAAAAGTTGTGATAACGGTTTTTGTGTGTGTAATTTGACAGGTTGCTCTTTCTATGGCTTTTTTGTTATGTATATGTTTTGGATAATTTACATTTAGCCTTTGTCCAACCCCACACAGTTCTTTCAAAATTATCACCTTCCCATCTTTCACATGCTTTCTACATAGTCATAAGCAGACTGCCTTTTTAGGTTAAACACATATCACTACAGGTTCTTCACTAATACTTCTCTATTTGAATGTTTTCTTTAAAACTCCTAAGCAGTTATTAAAATTTCTTTTTGAATAAAAACAAATCACGTCAACTTTGTAGTTAGTAATTTTAACTTATTTAACGGCAAAGCTCAGGGGTCATTCAGTTGCGCTTGCAAGATGTATGATGTTAACTTTATCTATGAAATATGTTGATATCGTTAATTCTGTTGTGCTTCAGGCAAGTTCTTTTATTTTGTAGGACATTTGCGCAATTAGGTATAGTTGAAAAGCTTTTAATCATGAAGTTTACGAAAATAGGATGATTTTTTTGCCTCGAATTGCTACGCCTTTGGAAGACATTTTTTTAGAGAATGCCAATGCCGAGATATTTAGTTTCTTTGATCTTTGAATGTAAGGGTTAAACTATATACATGAGAAATATCGATTTAGATAGTGTGTGTCATGTATATG
The DNA here is from genome assembly GCA_025667525.1 of Glebionis coronaria. NCBI lineage: Eukaryota > Viridiplantae > Streptophyta > Magnoliopsida > Asterales > Asteraceae > Glebionis > Glebionis coronaria. The sequence continues at coordinate 149,240 of JANFOE010002085.1, read as the reverse complement.
GATGCAACATTGTAATTCGAAATTAGAAACACATTTAGCTATATAATCCTGTAGAACAGTGTATAGCTTGAGTCAAAAACTCATAGCCATTTGTTTTAAAGTTCTTGGCAAAAACCAATTACTATTATTATGGTTTTATAGTGTAATTCTAAGCTCCTTATAGCGTAGTTATTGTCTGTCCGTAAATGCATATCCAGACACCCCTTAACCTTTCTTTTGATTAAAATGAATGCTTATTGAAATACCCTGTACATGAACAACAACAAAGATGCAAAAAATTTTATATTATACCTGCTTATTAGAAATCTATTATATCTAATACACCATAGTTTTATACAGCTCTCTAAAGCAGCTATGTATAACACTTAAAGCACACAACTAATTATTTTTTTCCTAAAATACTATGCTCTATGAAAGCAACACGTGGCAAGCAAAATTTTGAAATACAAAGCGTAAATTTCTATAAGAAGCGCTATATTAGGAAAATTGATTCCATCTTCGTATCTTTAGAAAAAAATATTTATCACATTAAAAACCTATATTCCATCTTCATATCCTTACCCCCACATCTCTTTAAAAAATATCAAATTAAATGGCGTTTAAATTCATATTGAACATTTCTCTTTTCATAGGTGCACAACACGGTTCAGGAATATCATTACAAACAAATCTGGAACTTGGCCCTGAGTTACCTATTTTTGGTGTATGCATGAGATTACAGTCTATTGGCAAAGCTTTTGGAGGTGTGTTGTTCTGAAAATATAGCTTTGATTTGTAATTCTACTAATGTAGTACTCTCAACGGGACCATTTAGTATAAAACTACACATAAAAGCCAAACAATTATGCAAAGGGATGTTGGTTATAATATAAGAGTTGAGTGTATGAGATACAGATTTGTTATCGGCCTGTTGATATGTAACCGCATTCGAATAATGTTGTTGATGAATATTGTATGTTATGTTATAAAAGAATAATGCCAGATTGCCAGCTATCCTACATGAGTCTTCTTTAGATAATTTTCTTAATAATGACTGAAAGTGATTACTGTGATCTTTTTCTTCGTTTGATTAACTTCACAAATATAAATTTAACTGAGTTTTGTTCATATATTTCTTTACGTGAAGTTATCAAAACATTTCTTTACCGCTAAAACCCATAGTTTGATCATCAATATTTTTACAAATTTATTAGAACCTTTTTCAATTAATAGGTTGATCATCAACATTTTTGTTATCATTACTATTGAAGACATGTTGTTGCAGATGGGGTTGGAAAGATCGTAACATATAAGCTTTCTTAGATTTTGACAGTCATAGCCAAACCCTTATAAGTATTACGTAAAAACCCAGTTCCCTCAAGTAAAATGTCTATTATGTGAGGTGATGTTTGTTATCCTTTCAAACTACACCAGTCTATCCTCTTATTATAGCATCAAATCAAATTTGGCATGTTTAGGTAAACTTTGATTGATTATGGCACTTTGCAATGGTGAATCATAAAGGTGGTGAATCGAACCCTTTTAATTACTTATGAAGTGGTGAATCATATTTCGCGTTTACGGGTTGAACGTGTACAAAACTCAAAAGGAAACGAGTCAACATATTGGTCCAGTCAAGAACCAAAATGTACTTTGAATGATTGAAACTGCTTAGTGATTGAACTCAAGAAAATTGATTGATACGAGAACTTTTGCATGAGCCTTGTGTTGTAACGAAGATGCATCAACATGAATAATGGGAGTCAAGAAGAAAAGTGAAGCGATCCAAAAAATATATCAAGGCAAATGATGAATTGAAGGGGGCGTGAAGTAAGCCACGACTTCATCTTTATTATTCGGATGTACTGTTAGAACCGTTGTTGCTAATTTTGAGCCGTTGGATGTGGCATAGGTAGTGATTTTCATCCTCTTTCCTATATATAGTTGGTATTTTCTCTACAACATTATTATAGTAGTTGAAGGAATGACTGCATTTAATTTTATTATGGTGTTGTACCTCCCCCTCCATTACTTAGAATAGTTCACCAAAATATGAGCCAAAAGATATGCATCTGCCTTCGATCGATTTTTACTTTATGAGTTCCATGGTTACCTTAGATTATCTATTGTGGTTTAGAAGAGAAACTAAAATAAATGTAGTTTAGACAAAAATAATAATCACTATTTTGATTCTCAAAATGCATAGGTCCTGTATGATGTCTTTGGTGGCGTTAACAGCTTGCAGGTCGTCGTTATCCAATCATGTCAGAAAAAAGTGTAGCCTCGATTCTAAGATAGTTAAACTTGATATTAACATACTGTTTACTTCATGATCTGTTTTCGTTATCTTTCGACTTCTCATGATTTGGTTTCTTTTTTTAAATAATCAAAATCGGATAATTTCCACTAACAAAGCATGCTGCATGGGATAGTATTTGATCTCATGTATGTTGTTTATAGTTGTATACATGAGATGATTAGATGATGTGTTTGATAATTATGATTATTTAAGAGTAAAAGAAGTGGTCACACCACCACACCAAAAAACACTCCGTCACGTCAGCTTTTTCACCTATACATCCATATCACATCCACACAAAAAACAATCATCTTATTATCACACCATTTCCACACCAATTTAACTATTTTTTCACTTTTTTCTAAAAACTATCTTCAACAATTAAATTTATTCAAATTCTAATTTACTTTATTTATTCAAATTAAAAATATTACATTCTAAAAAATGAGCCGTTAGAATAGTTGGTGAATTCAAAAAAAAAATTAAAATTTTAAAAACTAGCCGTTGGCTAGATTAATTTTCAAAAAAAATCAAAATGTAATTTTTGGCTCCAAAGTTTAAAAGGGTTAGGGTCTATTTTGTTGGGTTAAATTGAAAAGAGGGTGTTTGTTAAATGTCAAAAGGGGGTAAAATGAAAAAAAAAATTATTCAGAGTTTCCACGCCCGTGGGTGGGGGGACGTCGTCTTCCACGGTGGTGATGGCAGTGTGGTCACGCGGGGTATCGCCAGGCAAAAACCACCGGCAACGTTACCACTCCTTTCCCTCTAAGTATTTTTTTATATGTAAAATGGCCTGAAATAAAATGAGCTTTCTTGCATAATTATAGTTTATTCCTTGGCTCGAGTGCATGTCGGAGTCTTGCCCATGTTTAGTTAATACTCCTATGAACTTGAATTATGAAGCTTTTCACAACCACCGCTTTGCCACTTCATGTTACTTGATCATATGTTTTTGTCAACTTAAATACGTTGCCAATATTCACAAAATTCATTTTTTTCTAAATAACGGATAAAATGTAAATTTTTGATTACTAAATTCAAATTCCATGGTCAATGAGGATTTTGTGATTATCCGATATATCAAACTTATTTATCCTTTTTACATACACGTTATTTGTGATTTTATTTACTTACAGTTTTTATATCCAATATACATATGTCAATTGTTTACGATAAACATCGGGTTTTATCGGGTAAAAATGCGTCAACAACTCAATAAAGTATGTGAGGTTTCCTTCGTCGCAAAAAAAACTACAATAAGTGTTGAGCCTACAATAGTAATGCAAGTTTTGTTTTGATCACACATATGTTTATTTCGTACGAAGTTTGTATTCATACTCGTGTGTTTATCTCTAACATCTAATTTCGTAATACATAAGTCATTATCTATTTTTTAAACCTCTCTTTAAAATACCCGTGATTTTCACGGGTCTTTTAGCTAGTATTTCATAGAGGAATGTCCGGGTTTTCTTATAGGGCGAGGGGGTTTGCTGGTATAAATGGGTGTTTCGGGCTGCTTTAAAACCGCACCATCAAAATGGTGTTTCTTATTTGCTGTACATATTTAGGTAAAGATGAGATACAGAATAATCCCCGATCCTAAGTGTAACTACAAAAATTAGTGCGACATCTTCATCCTCTTAGTATTTCTCAGTTGGAGCAGATTTTTGCTGCAAGCTGCAAGGCAACAACATGCAAATTTTGTTTCCTCATAAGAAGGAAGCTTGTGTTGGATGACATAGAGTAAAATACTTACGAGCGTAAGTAAATTCAACACAAAGAAGCTTTTTTATTGTTAAGTTTTCTAGGATCCATAGGAGAAAGCCAAATCAGAGACTAGAGATTGGTAAACAATATAGTATAAAACTATATTTCTGACAAATAAGATCATAACCTAGCGTAGGTCAACATAATCTGATTGTAATCTGATAAGTAGGTATTCTGTCTTTGAGACTAGCAACATATGATCTTAGAAATTTATCATTTTATAGCTTTTTCTGCATTGAATATAAGGTCAATATATGAAATCAACCACAACAAGAGCTAATACGTACTTTAGTGTAAATTGGTTTGGATGTAAAATTTGCATTTTATATCTCAAATGCGAAAACTTGTGGGCAAGAGTAATTTAAAAAAGTAGATAGGTTTGACCTCAAAAGTCAAATTGACGATCTTATATTAACTATTTAGTTCTCTTGAAGTTGGATTTTGCTAAATGATGATACTGTAATTGTAATAATTCAGGATAAGTTAGAAGCTGAACCTGAAAAAGTTAGAAGGATCTGAGTTGGAGGAGCACAACTTCTACAGCCACTTGGAAGACAATCAACACGTTTCGCTCCCCACCAGATCACTGATGAGGAAAAGATGAACTTGCTGAATTGCTGAATCAAAAGAGTGGCGTTTGGACAAGGCCTAAGTTTATTTGTAGTTTATACTAAAAAGTTATGCTGAGCAAACATAGTTACAAAATGATAGTTGATAAAAGCTTTACTTATAGTTTGATCTGTTGCTACTTTTAACCATAAATTCCATCAGAAGATTCTTTTTATGTATGTATTAATATTATACTTATGAAGGCGTGGTGAAATCTTATGATGATCGCAACAAAAAAACATGTGTCGAGCTTCATTCTCATACGTGTTTTACTTTAGTTATTGATCTATTTGGATTATGCAACAGGATATCATCATTTGTATATCGAGTCAATATGAGTAATGGTTAAAATATTTGCCTAAATGCTTTGATACATAAAAAGAATCTAAGAAATAATGCCTACGTCTCTTTTGATTCAATATCAAACATTGAGATCTTTACTAAAGTATTTTATTTGTGCAAGATGTAATGGACTTTGTATTGACACGATAATTGGTACTGGTGAGCATGGTGCGGTTTGGTTATAAAACCGAACCGCAACCGAACTTGTGGTTTTTTATAAAAACAAAAACCACACCGCACCATAAATCATGGTTTCGGTTTTGCAGGTTTTTAGCGGCGTCTGCGGTTTTACGGGTTTTAACTGAACCGCACCATCACTTGTGACTTATATAATAAATGTGATTTTTTATGGTTTTTACTTTCAACTATGGATAAATTGAATCTAGCAAACACGTTACTTATAACTTATAAGAATATCAATGATAATATGCACTAAAAATCTTATAACTCATATAAAATAGTCGATGTGACGTTTTTCAATATAAAATAATTATTATGTTGTGCGGTGCGGTTTTGCGGTTCGATTTTACAGGTGGAAACCGCAACCGAACCGCATTTTTGCGGTTTTTCTTTTTTCTTAAAACCAAACCGCCGGTTTTTGTTGTGGTGCAGTTTTTGCGGTGGGTTTTTTTGCGGTTTTTGTGGTTTACGGTGCGGTTTCTGCTCACCCCTAATTGGTATATTAGTCTTTGTGCAGGTAGATGAAGCATCATGGGCAATTTTATTTAAAGCGAGCATAAGCGCAGATTAGATTTGAGATAGTATGCTCTTAGACTAATAGCACGAGGTACGGTGGGCTGTTAAGCCTCACGCCATACTACTAGCCGAAAAATTTTGGCTTACCACACCGTACCTGGTGCCACAGGTTTTGCTGCCAAACTTACTAGCCACGTCAAACTTAGTATTTTTTTTCGTAATAAAAAGAGGGATATGTAGACTTATGATACCACTTTTTTTATTTGTTGGCACCATCTTTTCTTTGGCTTACTACACCCAACAAAATATAGTGCCAAAAGGATTCTCGTGTAAATCTAATATGACATTCATTTTTTCGTTTGAACGAGCCTTTGAGCCCGCAAAGACTCCCAATATTCTTAAAGTAATTCAATCAAACAAGTGATCAAATTCAAATACCATATCATCGTCATCTTAGTTTTATGTCCTTTAATTGGACATGTGACCGAACACTTTTTTCTATTTAATACAATTTCATTAACTAAAATAAAACGTTAATTAGAGAGTAGGAGACCATGACGGTTACACATAAGAAACACTATAAGAATATTTAGAACAAGAGGAGATCATCAAATACTATACAATTTGGTCGGTCTCTATGCAACCTAAACAACTGAAAAACTTGAATGGATATTAGTATATGTCACCATGTAAAGTAATAGAGTAGTGTTCGGTAGTTTTACGGAGACCTACCAAATAGTAAGGTCCCATTAGGCTTATGTGTTGTTTGTTTATTAAGAGGCTCTAATCTGAATCTGAATCTCTGAATCTGAATTTGATGCGTAAATGTTTGAATCTGGATCTAGCAAGGCCGTTTGTTTTTTTTATAAAAAGATGTCCGAATATTGTAAGTGTATTTTCCGTATTGCAAACATAAATACATCCGAAAGCAACATCTATAAGCGCAATTGTTCGTCATATATTGAATGAAAAAATAAACCAATTTCATTCGTAGTAACGCTAAAGTCTGTAAATTAAAACAAGCCTTTCAAAAACTTTAATAACACTATCCTTCAAAAAGAAAGAAAAAACAAATAATAACCATATAAATAAGAAAAAGAAAATGATTCAACTCATTAAACCCAAATTACCAATTCATACTTTTCATCTTCATCAACATCAATACCCATTTTATTAGAAGATCCAATAATTCCCACATTACTACTCACATTACCAGTTCATATCTCTCAAAAAGACCCACTATAAAAAAAACCAGCTTCAATTTTCCAACTGAATTAAGAAGGTGACGGGTGTGGAATGGGGAGCGAGGAGTTAGATGTTAAAGTTATTGCATTCTTGTTCTTTTCTATTATTCAGATGCAATCAGATCACATTTCAAGTCTGAGCCAATAGGATGTTTTTCAGTCTGAATGCGTCTGAATTTGATGGAAAAAACAAACACTTTTTTCACCCCGAATGTCTGACCCCTTCAGATATTCAGCTTATTCAAAAGTTGTTCCGAGTTTTTCTAGAAAAACAAACACCACCTTAGTCTTATGCAACTTCACAAGTTTGAAAAAACACTTATACACAACAAGTTTATCCGATAAATAATGTATTAAAAAACAACTATAGTAAGAGAAAAAAATTACAAACAAATTTTTTCCAAATAAAAAAAGTTAAACAACAATAGGAAGTCATACCCATCCATCGGACAGGTTTTGCCACTAGTATATATATATATATATATATATATATATATATATATATATATATATATATATATATATATATATACATATATATATATATATATATATATATATATATATATATATATATATATATATATATATATATATATATATATATATATATATATATATATATATATATATATATATATATATATATATAGTATATATATATATATATATATATATATATATATATGTATATATATATATATATATATATATATATATATATATATATATATATATATATATATATATATATATATATATATATATATATATATATATATATATATATATATATATATATATATATATATATATATATATATTTATATATATATATATATATATATATATACTAGTTGCAAAACTCGTCTGATGGACGAGTATGACTTGTTATTGTCATTTATGTTTTTATTTTTGCAAATATTTGTTTAAAAATCATTATTTTATAAGCATAGTATGAGTTATTCTCCTTTTAGTATAGTTTTCATTTAATGCATTATTAGTCGGTATGACTTGTATTTGTTGTTTATGTTTTGTATTTAGGTGAACTTGCAAGTTATTTTTAAAAAAAATTAATTAATTTTTAAATGTGTTTTTTGTTTTTTAATTTAATATAAATATATATTTGATGTTATTATGCAAGTGTTATTTTTAAAATCCTATTATTCAACACTATAAACATAAAAAATGCATATCGTCAAGGCGCGAGGTGTGGCTTTCGTGTTACAAACTGGACCAAGGCGTCGACTTTAGATGTGGCATGAGATGAAGCGTGAAAAGGCGCGATAAGGCGAGCCATGGTGTGAGGTATGACGAGTAAAGGATAATCTTTTAACGTTGTTAATTATGTATAACACTTTTGCTCGATATATATAAATTTTGATATGAATATAACTATTTTTATATTTTATGCCGCCTTAAATCACACTTAGTTGTTAAAGTTTGAAGCTTTGCTTCATTGTATTACTTGACGAGATCTAATTTGATCTAAATCAATAGTGAATAACAACAAATCACGTAAGCATAACCATTGAAAATAAATAGAAAATGTTCATGTATTAAGTGTAAAAAGATCAATAAAAAGCATGGGAGGGAAGAATTAGATTAGAAAATTCTTATTCATATTTATACCATATAATATATATAAAGGGTATATATTTTCATCCTACCTTTATATCACTATCTTAATTCTAAACCAAAAATTAAGACTGACGTGTCAGAACCAATCCCAGCTTGCCACGTGTAGAATTCTGCATATTGCATTTTGAAGGTATGAACAAGGAATTGGGGATTCTTGATTAAGTGAATGATTTGTTAATTGATTGGCACCAATGTGTTTGTCTCTTCAAAATGATCAAGTTTGATGTTAAAAACTTTCCATGAAATTGCTTGTAGCTGAAACGCGATCCTGGCAATTTTTTCCTTGAAGAAGATGCCACGTGTCAGTGTTTAATTGGCTGAAAATCAGTCACACGGATTGAACTGTTGGGATTGGGTAATAAATGCAAAGTGCTGAGTGGGTATTTAATATTCAATCCGTGTGCTTTGGTTTCCTTTCTTCTCATTGGCTGAATTACTTATCACATGGATCAAACTTGAATATCTTTCAAAAGTTGGCAGAACAAGTCCTTGTACTTGGCAGATTATTGTTTTAAGCTAGAATCTTCATTCTTTTGACATATTTGGTCCTTCAACTTTGATTCTTTGAACAAAATGGTCCTTTGACTGAGTTGACTTGAGAGTTGACCAAGTTTGACTTGAATCTTGACGTTTTACAATATTTGCACTTTAGTCCTTCAACTTTGATAACTTGTCAAGATAGGTCCTTGTACTTCAAAGTCTTGTCACTTTTGATCCTTCTTTGTCTTTTTCATCCATTTGAGCTTGATTTTTCCTTGTTAGCTTGGAAATGTATCTTTTTACCTACACAAGTGCACACAAACACAAACATACCACATAACACTGTTTTTGCCAAATAAATTGGTATTTTGCTTCATGTTTTAGGGTTATTTGTTGATAAAAGGATATGAGTTTAAGCTCATATCAAAGACTACAAACTTACGTGTGGTGGTGACGGTGGCTTGGCCGCCGGTGACCGAAGCCGGAGAAGTAGATACAGTGTCGTGGTGGTGGGAGGTCTTGGTGGGAGAAGAAATAGTGTGTTGTAACGTGTTTTAGAGTACTTTATGTAATTTTTATTTTTTGCCCTTGAAGTTTGATCTATTGGCAAAATATACCTTGTAATTTGTTTTCTATGTTTTCTACCAACATGAAGTTTTCTCTAGATCCCATCCATATATATATATATATATATATATATATATATATATATATATATATATATATATATATATATATATATATATATATATATATATATATATATATATATATATATATATATATATATATATATATATATATATATATATATATATATATATATATATATATATATATATATATATATATATATATATATATATATATATATATATATATATATATATATATATATATATATATATATATATATATATATATATATATATATATATATATATATATATATATATATATATATATATATATATATATATATATATATTATATATATATATACATATATAAATATATATACATATATAAATATATATACATATATATCTTTACATTATATATAAGAGGAGGGGTATGCCACATCATATCCATGTCATCACTTGGGCTTATGTTTTGGGCTTTAAATTTTTTACGAAACATAAGGTGATCGCTTGGGCCTACGTTTCTGGGCTTTAAATTTTTACGAAACATATTAAAAAAATCCCTCTTTTATCATATATCCCTAATAATCTGATATAATCACAAAATACGATCCCCAGAGTATTATGATTGCATCCTTTAGCTTATGGTCTTGCTATCTGATCTATGGATCTTTATAATGGGCATTGTTTTAAAGGAATGGATGTACGTATTTAAATTAGTCGATATATTATGTTACTTGCTGTGTTTGATTATTAATTTGAATTTATTTGTTGGGATCTTACATAGCGCAGGTTTATTTGAGTCTCAATGTTATTCGGTCTCAAGGCTGCGACAAACTGGATTGTTGAACACAAGAATGATGCCGTCAAAGATCACATGCCTTTGGTATTCTCCATCCTATCATAACTTAATCACAGGTGTGTCAAAATTATATATTTTTTTATCATACAAGGGGAATCTTTTGACATTTGATGCTGCCAAAGGAAATATTTTTTACAAATATGATTGCTGCTGTCAAAGGGATTTCTTGTCCAACAAACTTTCATAATGTTAAGGTAATGTGACAGGCATATATAGCAGGGAATAACCAAGAGCCCCGAGATGATGGCAACACCAAGGCAAAAGGTAACCAGTTCTATCATATGCATAAATTCTTTGAAATTCTTTATGAATTTCTGCCATATTCATGTTTATTGTCAATAGATTTATTACAGAAATTTGACAATAAGAGGTACAAACCTTATTTCTAATAAAGTTCAAGTAATGCGGTATGATTACAGGTTCTGATAAGTGATACCTCATAGAAAGGTGAGGGAGTATGCTCGATTTTGAAACCTGATATAGGTTACCTCAAGGAAATTATTCCCTTTTATCTTGGTGAGGCAACATGTACCAAATTGTGGTTGCAACCCATGGATGATATCTGATTATAATGCAGACCTCTCTTGTAAAATCCTATAGGCTATTAAAAAAGGATTGCTGGACTTGACTGCAAAATCCTATTAGTTGTTCAACAGAGGAAATGTGCTATGGGCCAAAAAGGTTTTATATTCGTTGATTTGGAGACATGTATAGGTGTGCAACTGGAGCCTAAAAGTACAATGTCATCATCAAACGCGTCATCATCATCACCAAACTGCTCTTGAAGAAACTTTAGCTGAGGTCTGGATTGTAGAAGAGTTGACAGAATGCAAGGTAAAGGTGGTGCTCGACTTCTGGCTTCAAACGGCATTCCAAGTGGCGAGTCTTGCAGCTTTAGAAGCATATTATCCTCAACCAATATCTTTGAAGCAAACGATAGTAGTAACAAGTGAGGCGTTGCTCTTTGTTCAACTGAAAAATGACAATTCTCTATGTTACTTTCTACCCAATCAGAGCTTTAGCTTATATCAGATGAAGTATTATATAGAAATAGCAAAAAGTGAGTGAGTCCATAAGTCGAACGGTATAAAGTCGCCAGAAGTCTAATTTAAATGCATACATCCTTAGTAGTTTAGTTTTTTAAAATAAGAAAATAAGCAGATGCCGAAACACTGAATGCAGTTTAGTCAACTAACATGTTTACATGATAATTATGATAAGTTATACACCATTGTATAGTAATAATTAGGCTTTCACCAAAAGTTTAACATACAAATATATAAAACGAGTTATACATTCAATGGGAAAATCTGTACAATAAAAGGTAATAAAATTGAACACTATTGGTGATGCATTGTTGTCCAAGTCATAAAAATACTTGAAGGGAACAAGCATGAATTAGCTGTTATTTTTTGTCACTATGGAATGTGGCAGGTGTACCCTTAACATCCTAAATTATCAATTCCTTACTTTTAGTGTGAGGCGGGTGGAGCGTTACCACTGAAAGATCTTAGTTTTTAACACTTTAGTCTTTATCAGGCTGAGTCAATAGGTCTTCTATCTTAGGATATCCAGTGTAATATTCATTTTAGGGATTGCTTATTTTAAATCTGGTACATGAAATATCTGAGTCCTAATGTTTTATTGTTTCAGGTAACCCTTGCTTCAGGGGTTATGGAATGCGTAATGGTGAGCGTGGAAGAAAGTCTGTATGTGGATGCATCGTCAGTAAAGACCTCTTAGTCTTGAACTAGGTAAATGTCAAGAACGGTGACAATGACTTGCATGGATTAACTGTTGTCGAGAAGCCAAGGATCAGAAGGTACAAATAAAGCTTCTAAGATCTGCAAGTTGTTTAACCTTTCCAACAAAGATGATGTCAAGAAGTACGTCAACACCTACAAGCGTACCTTCACCAACAAGGTTGGTTACAACCTCATTATCGTAAACTTTGTTTCATTCTTATACTGTTACTATGGCAATCTGATATATGCATACTAATTCTGTGTTAAATAACAGGAGGGCCAGACATTGGACAACTAATCGTTGTTGGCTATAATTATGGCACTAGATCGAATATATCATTGATATCAGAGAGGATACGCCTCTTACGTATGCCACTTCATCAGATTATGCTGCTGATATCAAATCATGATTTATTGGATTGCCTAATGGAAAAATACAGATACGAGTCACTTTTTAGATTGCTATTTCAAAGACACTTGAAATTAGAGAAATTTTCTTATTGGATGGGTAGAAATTTGTTTTCGATTTATTCAAACATGAAAGTATGATCAGCAAGTTTGTTCGGATTTGATAGCAAAGCACCATTGGAAAGGTGATTTTCACATGATATTGCTTTTTTTCTAAAGATCTATGTTCTGATATATTACTTAAAATCCTGGAGTGTGTGAAACAGAGGCAACATATATGAAGATTTTTATTCTACTACTACTTTTTTGATCCATTGTGAATTGAATTAAATTAGATTGTGATTTTAAGGGTGGCTTTTTCCCACTAACCGTTGTTCTTTTGCACACCTAATTTGATAATATGAGGAGACCGAAAGAGAATGTGGTCAGGGATGTGACTAAACTCTTGCACAATCAGATAAAGGATGGCCATTCTACTCAGCAAATGTATTACACATAACTTATTTTATTCCTTATATACCTTTTTCTTTTGTGTTAGTGTTCAGATACAGGTAATAGTTTTTAAGATTAGCCCACAAAGGCCTGAGTTATTTGCCGATCAAACTACATGGCTTCATAATCTATAAATCCCACCAGGTAAAAAATTGTGTATTAGAATGTAATGCAACACTGATTCTTGCTCAACCACAATTCCCATATTTGAGCCCTGATATGAAGCTTCTTTTCAAGTAATCTTAAATGCAACTAGAATGCTTTGTCTAACAGAAAAATAAGAACGCATCAAAGCCAAGGTAAATAAATGCAGAACAACTTTTACTTGACACCATTTTTCAATGCATTGACAAGGATATCATTATTTTGCTATGCAACAGCTTTTCGGGGTAGTACCAGCAATCAAGTTTTTCAAGGAACTTGGTCTTGACAACCAACATATGTAAGTGTTAATTGTTCATGTGTATGTTCAATAATAAAGGTATATTTTTGCAACAATTTAACATTACAGCAAATCTCGACCTTTGATCATAATCATATTCAATAAGGTCCTTCAAAATTGTAACTTAAGGTTACTAACAAAATGAAAAAATAAATTGTAATTGTTTTTACAGGCTGTTTCAGACATGAATAAAACTCCGAATGTGGAAATGGACCATCGTCAATTTGTAAGCACCTTTGCAGTAACTTCACACCCCTTTGTTACTTGGTAATCTCAAACACTTCTTATTACTTGGTACACAAGTAGAAAAAATTTGAATTCTAAAACACCCCTTTATTACATGTAGTTACTTTAGGTAAATAATTTGTTTCCTTTTAGGAATTTTTACAAGAACATGATAATCTTATAAACCATCTACATCCAAGACATCCTTCTGGTCGTGTCTCGAGCACAGTAGGTAACCTCGGCTTCAAGGTATTGGTAGCCATGGGCAAGCCACTTACCCAGATTTTCTTTTTGAGATATGGCTGCTATTTTTTCACCCTTGGTACCTTACAATGAGTAGATGCTTAGCGACAACAGTACCCATTATGTTTAGACTCTTGAAATATTTAAAGGTGGAATGCAAAGACCTAATGTCGAGTTCAAGGCTCATGCTCCATGATTTAGGGTGTTTATACCAATAAAATAAACAATATTTCTCATGCCAAATTTTCAAACCTTATAATAATGGATATTTAGGGGGTGCTATATTTTACAAAATTAACCATATAAATTTTTATTGATAATAGCATTCTCGAAATGATTAACTGTTAAGTAATGGATAATGAATATCATTTTTACCTTTTGGTAGATATTTGATGGGCATAATGGTATATCGGCTGCTATGTTTGCGTAAGAAATTTTGTTGAATAATATCTTGAGTGTGATTCCTCAAGGATGTCATAGCGAGGCTTCAAGTGCTTGCTCGTGCATTGGTTTTTGGGTTTGTGAAAACTGACATAGAGTTGCAAAAAAGGGAATGGGGGTAAGTATACAACTACTCCAATCTTCAACAAAAGTTGTGATAACGGTTTTTGTGTGTGTAATTTGACAGGTTGCTCTTTTTATGGCTTTTTCGTTATGTATATGTTTTGGATACTTTACATTTAGCCTTTGTCCAACCCCACACAGTTCTTTCAAAATTATCACCTTCCCATCTTTCACATGCTTTCTACATAGTCATAAGCAGACTGCCTTTTTAGGTTAAACACATATCACTACAGGTTCTTCACTAATACTTCTCTATTTGAATGTTTTCTTTAAAACTCCTAAGAAGTTATTAAAATTTCTTTTTGAATAAAAACAAATCACGTCAACTTTGTAGTTAGTAATTTTAGCTTATTTAACGGCAAAGCTCAGGGGTCATTCAGTTGCGCTTGCAAGATGTATGATGTTAACTTTATCTATGAAATATGTTGATATCCTTAATTCTGTTGTGCTTCAGGCAAGTTCTTTTCTTTTGTAGGACATTTGCGCAATTCGGTATAGTTGAAAAGCTTTTAATCATGAAGTTCACGAAAATAGGATGATTTTTTGCCTCGAATTGCTACTCCTTCGGAAGGCATTTTTTTTAGAGAATGCCAATGCCGAGATATTTAGTTTCTTTGATCTTTGAATGTAAGGGTTAAACTATATACATGAGAAATATCGATTTAGATAGTGTGTGTCATGTATATGGATGCAACATTGTAATTCGAAATTAGAAACACATTTAGCTATATAATCCTGTAGAAAAGCGTATAGCTTGAGTCAAAAACTCATAGCCATTTGTTTTAAAGTTCTTGGCAAAAACCAATTACTATTATTATGGTTTTATAGTGTCATTCTAAGCTCCTTATAGCGTAGTTATTGTCTGTCCATAAATGCATATCCAGACACCCCTTAACCTTTCTTTTGATTAAAATGAATGCTTATTGAAATACCCTGTACATGAACAACAACAAAGATGCAAAAAATGTTATATTATACCTGCTTATTTGAAATCTATTATATCTAATAAACCATAGTTTTATACAGCTCTCTAAAGCAGCTATGTATAACACTTAAAGCACACAACTCATTAATTTTTCCTAAAATACTATGCTCTATGAAAGCAACACGTGGCAAGCAAAATTTTGAAATTCAAAGCGTAAATTTCTATAAGAAGCGCTATATTAGGAAAATTGATTCCATCTTCGTAACTTTAGAAAAAAAATATTTATCACATTAAAAACCTATATTCCATCTTCATATCCTTACCCCCCACATCTCTTTAAAAAAGTATCAAATTAAATGGCGTTTAAATTCATATTGAACATTTCTCTTTTCATAGATGCACAACACGGTTCAGGAATATCATTACAAACAAATCTGGAACTTGGCCCTGAGGTACCTATTTTTGGTGTATGCATGAGATTACAGTCTATTGGCAAAGCTTTTGGAGGTGTGTTGTTCTGAAAATATAGCTTTGATTTGTAATTCTACTGATGTAGTACTCTCAACGGGACCATTTAGTATAAAACTACACATAAAAGCCAAACAATTATGCAAAGGGATGTTGGTTATAATATAAGAGTTGAGTGTATGAGATACAGCTTTGTTATCGGCCTGTTGATATGTAACCGCATTCAAATAATGTTGTTGATGAATATTGTATGTTATGTTATAAAAGAATTGTAGAAATGTAAATCTTGCTTATGTTTTTAGAGAGAGAAAGAGATAGAGAGATGGTGGATTACACACACTTCTAGAGAGAGAAAACCAATGTTTACTATGTGAAAAGTGAATAACCACACACCCTCTCCATCTAAGGAGAGGGTTTATATACCCAAGCCTTGTAATGGGCTTGGACTTACATGTTTGGGCCGACCTACACATGTTGTAGGCTAGGCTTGGACTTGTTTCTTAAATAACGATGTCTAGACTACGAGCTACTACTTAGTATATTGTCGGAGTGACCGAATCTTCTTAAATACGTAAAAACGTATTTCCAACAATCTCCCCCTAAGGGAGGTCACTCCAAACAAGGGCGTTACCCGAGTTAAATAATGAAATAAACCTAGCATACTATGCTTGTCTTGAGCTCGTAGTCTTCGTCTTTCTTTTTCTTTTTCTTTTCTGGTGAACATGCTGATGTGATCTTTGATATCAATCTTGAGCATTAATCTCTTACCTTGATCTTGTGCATCCATCACTTATGATCTTCGCCTCCTCGTGACGCCATGTCCCACATACTTATACCTTCATAATTCTTGAAAGCTTCAGAGTTCGATACAGCGGAAGACTTAACTTTTAGGCTTTCTTGAATTAGATGAATATTAAGTGCATAAAGTATAAGCATGCGGGGACGACTTCTTCTTGGATTCCGCAACGCCACCGTCTTCAAATGCCGCAACATAAGTAGACACGAACGAAATGGCTTTAAACATTTCATTCTAAATCGGTAGCATTTTACCTCCGGTCGGTGAAGACCGTTGGACGATATTAGATATCGTACCCGTGACGGATAGTTTCAATTAAGTAACTTCCTGACAGGATTTCGCAGGTAAACCCGTTCTCTTTATTCGACCGTCCAAAGCTGACTGCGAACATAAAGAGTGAATCATTTGGATAATAATATCCGCATGATTTGAAGCCGTCAATTCATGTTCCTGGAACAAGTGAAATTCAATTAAGAACCGCACCATCGTTGCTTTCCAGTTGTCACGAGCTTGATTCGTATAGAATCTTGCAAGTTACCTACCAAGTGCTGTTTAAGATTAACACTAGAAGAATTTCCACTCATCACTGTGAACACTAAGGTATCACTCTGAGTGTTCTGGCAAGATCACTAAGATGTTGCGTAGAGGCCTGGAACGTGTTTAAGTTCAGCTAAGAATTAAACCACTGTTGCTTTCCAGTTATCACAAGTTTGATTCATAAAGAATCGCACAAGTCACCTACCATGAGCTTTTTGATATTCGCTCAAGAAGGATTTCCATCTTCATTGTAAATACTTTCGTATTACTCGGATGTTCAGGCAAGATCATGAAGATTTTGCGTAGGACTCTTAAAATCTTTCTTACTTTTCACAGTGTGTGAAGAAGCAAGGAAATATGAAAGTGTGCCCTAATGAGATATTTGATGATCTCAAATGGCTCTAGACTCGATCGTGCATTTTGGATTTTAGTGATCGGAGGATGGAGAGGAGTGCCACCATTTCAATACCAATTTATTCGGAGTGAATAAATCAATAGATAACATGTTGTCTCCGTGTGATTAAAACAAATATCTTTTAAGAGATATCTGAGTTAGCTGGGATGGGTTGTGCATTGCATCACTGGGTCCATGATGTCTTATCTTCAATATCAAGCACCATTAAAAATGATCTCAATAGCATGTGTTGACCCGGTTTCTGCCTAAAGTTGTAAGGAGGGCTTCTTTCTTTACACCCTTTATCTTTACAATTCTTTTTCAATCATCAAACCCTTCAATGCTTACCAATACGTAAAAACTAGCACCTTTTTGTGATTGTTCCAGTGCTAACTTAAGTACTTGGTCGGCATTCAGCTACGTTCACAATCTTTCTCCAACTTTCCTAAGGACTACTATTTCTAGCTATGGAATGTCCTTGGGAAGATTCCTCCGGTTCTAGAAGAATCATTGGACTTAACCTATCCTACCATCCTTATGTCACCATAATCTTCATCGTCGTGAAATAAATGGGTTTTGGGTAAGTATATGTCACCATGAAAATCCATTTTGATATGCAAATCCGTTTTGCTCCCCCTTAACATATGCCACGATATTCGAAAACATTTCGCATATGTCGGGATGAGCCATCACGTTAAGTCAAACCATTTTTGATAATTTCCCATATTAAATCACATTTTCTCCTCCATATTAAAAATATTAACCCAATCGATGTTTTTAATATCAATTGATTTAATGAAGTTTTAACAAAGGTTTTGGGAAGAAAAATGCAAGTCCATTTTATCTTCATGATATCAAACGTATGAGATATGATACCGATTTGTAACATGATCACATATTCACCATATTAGAAAAGAATTGACAAGGTTGGACCTGATAGATGAGAACCTCATATGATAAAATCAAATGGTTCTTGGCAGCATATGTTGGTTGCCTCGTCACGTCTGAAGTCATCTCTTGACACCACATGTACGATTGGTATTGTTGTCTTGACACCCACTTGTGAACTTGGCACGTTCGGTATCGAAGATTCTGAATGCTTGATAATTGCTCCCCCTCAATTATTGACCCGTGTTCTATCGAAAGAGCTGTAGTCATCGGTTGAGTAGTTGCATCGTCGAGTATGTAGATACCAATTGTAGATAGCATGGTTATAGAGATGATAACTTCAT
The DNA here is from genome assembly GCA_025667525.1 of Glebionis coronaria. Classification (NCBI taxonomy): domain Eukaryota; kingdom Viridiplantae; phylum Streptophyta; class Magnoliopsida; order Asterales; family Asteraceae; genus Glebionis; species Glebionis coronaria. The sequence goes on along the minus strand of JANFOE010002085.1, from coordinate 130,209 downwards.
AAAAACAAGACTTCTCTTGTTTTAATAAATAAATGCACTGAAACGTACATAAATTTGTGTTAGACCAAGTTATAAAGTAAACTTGATCCCTTACAAGGTTTTAAAGTAAACCTTTCCCGAGAAAATTAATTCTCTTTGTGAGCCAAAGCTTTCATAAGAAATACTTGACTTTAATATGAAAATCGGGTTGCAGTCAGAAATAACTACAAGCCATTTAGGCATGTTTTATGAAATATTTACAACTTTTGTACGAACTCTATTTATGGCGCCGTGTCAATATTAATCAACATTTCTAAGGCCGTAAATATTATCGTACCAAAAGACATGCCTTTGAAAAATAAAGTAAAAATATTTTTAGATTTTTCTAGAATTTTCAATTTTTATGGTTTTTATATGGTTTTATATTTTTGTATTTTGCTTTTGTGGATAAAAATATAAACAATATATACAAATGATCACAAAGGATACGGAGAATAGTTTACCATCACTATTCTTTCGCTTCATCTGCCAATTCCTTTAGAGTCTCAGGCGAGAAGGTTCTCATTCCTAGCTTGTCGGCCAAAAATTCAATTCGAGCACGATCTAAAGCCTTCGTGAAAATATCCGCCAATTGATACTCAGATCGGACAAAGTAAAGCTCGATTACTCCATTTTCCACTTGCTCCTTGATGAAGTGGTAGCGAATGTCAATATGCTTCGACCGGGAGAATTGAACGTTGTTGCAGCATAAGGCAATTGCACTCTTGTTGTCACAGTACATCAGAATTTTGTTGAAACCTAGACCATAGTCGGTTAATTGCGATCTCATCCAAAGAATTTGAGCACAGCAACCGGACATAGCTATGTATTCTGCTTCCGTACTTGAAATTGCAGCGCTTTTCTACCTTTTCGATGCCCAACTGAGTAATCGATCTCATAGTAGTTGCAATGTTCCACTCGTGCTACGCCTTGTATCTTGACAACCCGCGTGATCCGCATCTGCATATGCCATTAGTGCAATAGAAGAGTCCTTTGAATACCAAAGTCCCCGATTAATGGTTCCTTTAAGATATCGAAAGATCCTTTTAACAATAGATAAGTGTAACTCAGTAGGCCTAGTTTGATACCTAGCACACATACATATAGCAAACTGAAGATCAGGTCGACTGGCTGTGATATACATAAGAGTACCGATCATTCCACGATAAAGTGTCGGATCAATGGCAACTCCATGTGGATCTGCATCAAGCTTAGATTTTTCCACCATTGGAGTATCCACGGGGTCGCAAGATTCCATCTTATATTTCTTAAGCGATTCAAGGGCATACTTGGATTGATTAATAAAGATGCCTCTGGGACTCTTGAGATATCTGAAGACCTAAGAAGAATGATACCTTGCCCATCACTGACATCTTAAACTTGGAAGACATGAGTGTCCCACACTCATCCGATAATGTTTGGGTCGAGGCTGCAAATATAATATCATCAACATATATTTGTACCATAATCATATCTTTACCTCGTTTCTGAATGAACAGCGTGGGATCCACCTTGCCTTTAGCGAAGCCTTGCGTAATGAGGAATTGTGACAATAGATCATATCATGCGCGTGGAGCTTGCTTTAACCCATATAGAGCCTTCTTAAGCTTGTACACATGATTAGGATAATTAGGATTCACAAAACCATCTGGCTGTTGAACATAGACTTCTTCCTTGATTTCACCATTAAGAAATGCCGTCTTCACATCCATCTGATAGACAATCATAGTCATATGGGCTGCATAAGCGAGGAATAGTCTAATAGCTTCCAAACGAGCAATAGGTGCAAAGGATTCCATAAAGTCGACGCCCAATAATTGCTTGTATCCACGAGCTACTAGTCGAGCTTTTTTCTTTAATATTCCGCCTAACTCATCGAGTTTCACCTTGTAAACCCATTTCAAAGTGAGTAACTGCACTTGATCCGGGCATGGGACAAGTTCCCATACTTCAAGACGTATAAATTCATGAAGTTCTTCTTGCATAGCTTCTATCCAACATGATTGAGTAAAAGCTTGTTGCCATGTCTTAGGCTCAACTTCAGTGAGAAAAGCATCAAAATGACAAAACATTGCATTTTCTTGTAACTGACTTCGTGTGGATACCGGACGATTAGGGTCACCAATAATAGAATCTATAGGATGATCCTTTGTCCACTTGCTGTCATGTTCACGAATCCGTGGATTGGAGTAAACTGTAGTTGGAGCTTCCTCTGAGGTGGATGACCCGACTTGATTAGGGTCGGGAATTGGTACACCAAAGAATGGAAGTTCACACATTTGAGCGAATTCCAAATCGTGATCATCATCATCCTCTTCATCATCAATAGGCATGACATGGGTAGTTGAAACAGGTGTTGGTTGAGAATTACTTGTTGATGGTATATCTTGACCAATTGTAGGTGCAGATGTGTCTGATTGTGCAACGGGTGCTGGAGCGACAACTTCGGTTACCGGAGCTATTACCTTAGGTTCTGTAACAACAATACTTGGAGGAGTAAAGAATTCATCAAAGAACGGTTGAAACAACGTATCCCATTCAATCCTAGAAGGTGGTGTAAATAATGATGAAGTAGGGTTATTTGGGACAAGACCAGAACTAATGTTACTGGGTCCCATTTCATGAAGTGCGGGTTCAGAGCTGCTTTGCTCAGAAGCCATTGTTGTCAGCTCATCAAAATCAACATTCATAGTTTCGAGGATCTTGCGAGAGTTACGGTTGTAGATTCGGTATGCCTTCTTTGCGGGGGTGTAACCAATGAAAATACCAATATCAGCCTTTGGTTGAAGTTTTCCCAAATTGTCACCATCATTATTTGGATAGCAAAGAGAACCAAATACATGAAGATATGATAAATCTGGTACTTTTCCATGGAGAAGCTCATAATGTGTTTTACCATGGCGTTTACGAATTAGTGACCGGTTTTGGGTGTACACTGCGGTAGATACTGCTTCTGCCCATAAAAACAATGGAGCCTTTGCGTAAATTAGCATCGTTCGAGCAGCTTCCATAAGTGTGCGATTTCGCCTTCCAACGACACCGTTTTGTTGTGGAGTGCGAGTAACGGATGTTTCATGAGAAATTGCAACTTCTTGATAATAATCACGCAAAATTTGATTCACAAATTCGGTTCCATTATCTGTACGAATGCGTCGGACAGTAGTGTTGAGACGCACTTGAATCTTCTTGAGAAATCCGATGATGAATTTAGGTGCCTCATTTTTTGCTTTAAGAAATTTCACCCATGTAAACCGAGAGTAATCATCGACAATGACGAGGATGTACTTTTTGCCACTAAGACTTTCAACACGCATTGGTCCATAAAGATCCATATGCAACAGATAAAGTTTCTCTTGGTTGGTGTCTTCCGTCTTGGGTTTGTATGATTTCTTAGTGATTTTCCCCATTGTACACGCGGAACACAAATGATCCTTGTGAAATGATAGTTTAGGAAGACCACGAACAAGTTCGTTTTTCGCTAAGTGATTAATAGCGTCAAAGTTAAGATGAGATAACCGTCGATGCCATAACCATGACTTAGTCTTCGATGCTTTGGAGAGAAGACATACGGGAGAAGCGGCCATCATGTCTTGTAGAGACAAAGTATACAAATTATTCCCTCGAGTACCTTTCAATAAATCAACCCCTTCCAAATTATGAATGAAGCAGGTATGCTCTCGAAAAGCGACTTCTAGGTTTGCATCACAAAATTCTCCCACAGAAAATAAGTTGTGACCGAGACCCTCCACATAATACACTCTTGAAATAATAACATTCCCAATATGATATTCACCATAACCCATTATCTTTGCAATATGATCATTTCCAAATCTAACCGTACCAAGAAACTTGCTGACGAAATTTCTGAGCTGAGAGCGATCTCCGGTCATATGCTTGGAGCAACCAGAGTCCAAATACCAGAGAACAATTTGGACCACCTGTTTTCAACAACAACAGTAGACAATGCATTGGAAACTATTGGTTCCGGAGTGTTAGCAGATACAGATATAGAATTATCAGAATTGCCAACATTTTTGAGACCCTTAGATTTCTTGCGTTTTCTAATGTGAGTTTTAGCACCAACAGGTTTTACTGTTCCAACTTTCTTAGGTTTTGGATTATTCGCGGGCACTACAGTGGGAGTAGACCTATTTAAAGGGCACTTGGTTCCTACAGTAGTGTCGGTGTTCCTAGTTAAAGGACACGCTTGTGTTTTGGTAGCCTTGGTACTCCTAGTGAAAGGGCACGCTTTCTTCGCTTTAGTGGGAGTGATCCTAGTTAAAGGGCACGTATTTCCTACTATAGTGAAAGTTCTACCAGTGGGGCGCCACATCCAACCAACTTGGGTTAACACTTTCCCAGTCGGTTTCCATTCTAATCCATTTTTCCGGGCATACATCTCATTCACATGGTCAATAAGGCAAGAATCATGACGACTAGAAAACATACATTCATTGCAATTCCAACATTTCAAATTAGAATTCACACTAGGCTTAGAACGCTGCACAACCGCAGAGCCTTTAGGCTTAGCTACATGATTCTTTTTATTCAAAATAGAAATAACATTCCTAGGATGGGCTTCTACTTTCTTCTTCACTTGACTACTAGATGGGGGAAAGATCCTATCATTCTTCTTGTTTCTTTTAAGCTTAGATCATTGGGCCTTAGTAGTGGTGCTTACTCCTGTAGAAGGCAGCACGGGAATATTAGAAGCTTGTTTTGATTCCGCCTTATCTTTAGTGACCAAAGTTTGAGATGGTTTAGTCCTAGGGACCTTGTTAAGTGGTGTGACGGCTATAAGGGTTCTTTTGATTGCACTAGAGGACGATGCTGAGATAGTGGCTGCGTTATCCACAACATTCTTACCTTTTAGAGTACGAAGTGTTTCCTTTAACTCAGCCAAGATCAGATTCTTATCACAAATTTGTTCCCTCAAATCAGATATTTCCACCGACTTTCGATTCAATTGTTCAATCAATGATTGATTCTGTGTAGTGGTATTAGCACATGCGGACTTTACTGACTCGAAGAGTCGTGTATCTTTCTGTTTTAAGTTATCAACTTTGGACAAAATCTTGGAAACTCGATTATCTAAATCAAGTTTAAAATGCTCAGCGGCCTCAAGTACGTTCACACAGTTAAGCTCCTTAGATTTCTCTATTTCTATCGGCAATGATTTAGCAACTTTGTCACTTGGCTGACGCTGTTTTGTTTGTAAATTCAATCGAAAATTCTTTTCAAAGTTTGCATCATCGATATTAACACCTTCGAATGACGTTTCAAAGATTTCTTGAATAAATTGTTGCTTGCATTCAAGTGAAATACAATGTGTTTGAATCTCATCAAAACGTTTTGAAAGCGATGAATATGAATCTTGAAGCTTTAAAAATTCAGCGTCAGATTCGTGACAATTAGTATCTACCACATTATCCACAGATTCGACATTATGCTCAATAGAATCATTATCAACACTTTTATTCACACAGACAGAAACTATATCATGAGACATCACTTGCTTCAGAAGCTGATCATTTTGGCGTGAAACCCGTTCTATTTCAAGTAAACTGTTTTCATAGGCATCATCCATTTCATTGAAAACACGTCTAACTTCTTCTATTTCCAAAATCAAATCTTGATCAAGATTACTAAGACAAGCCTTAACATTGTCTACAAACGGAACAATTTTGATTCGGAACGCAGCTCTAGTGTGCTCAAAATTCCATTCACCTTCCCTTATGGCCGAAGCTGTCGTACGTTCCAAAATGACCTTGTCAAAGTCGGCTAAGTGTTGGTGAACCGCATTTAAGTTAACGGACGCCTTGCTTACCGATGGAATTAACTTTGTTAAATCCGTTTTGACAAGTGTAGGAGACGTACTAGGAAGGTTTTCATTTGACAAACTTTGGGGCACAAGAACTGTCAATTCTGCTAATTCCTTTTGTAAGCGAATGCGTGTCTTTTTCGAAAATTGATCTTTGTTATGTTGATCATAATCAATTGTATGGAATTTTGAAAGCATTTTAGAATGAGTTTCATCCGCAAGTGATTGTGTCTCCTCAGTACTACGAACAAAAGGTTCTTCTTTCGATTTGCCAATTATGGTCATATCATAAAGACCGGGAATATATTCCTGAGCTTGTTTTGCATAACTGAGATTAGGTGGTAAATCTTGAAGACGCTTAAGTTTGAGTTCTTTAAAAGATTTAGTTAAAAGATGAACCTTTTCTATGGAAGCGTATTGTTTTAAAAGCTGTTGTTCCTTGAATTTAAGAAGTTTGGTAGCATTAATTTCCGATTCAACCTTTTTAGACTCGAGAGTTTTGAAATCCATTTTAAGTTTTTGAAAATCATTGACAACCGACTCTTTTGCTTTTAATTCATTAGAAAGATTAGCTTTTAATGATTCTATTTCTTTCAAGTGTTCAATCTTTTCAAAACGAAAGTGGTCAAATTCAGAACATGTTATTTTCTCAGCTTGAGGGACCATTTCAAAAGCTTTGACCTTTTCTTTATGCAACACAAGCTCAGCAGTTAGGGTGGAATTCATATCTACGGATTGTCTGAGGGTCATATGCATTTGATCAATAATATGTTTAGGCACCATGACCAAATCATGTTGAGCATAAGATTCCATACATGTCATAGCATTTGGTTGAAGTTCACTCAAATGTGTAGGATTGAGTACCACATCATTTGAGTTACTAGTTCCCGAATGCTGTTTGAGGTTGTCGTTTTCATGCCTAACTTGATGTTGGTTATCATCATTATTATTAGATGTGGTTGGTACCTCACTGATGACATCAGAACCGTAGTGAGAGAGATTAGCAACGAGAGCAGCTTGGGCAGAGTGAATGTCATCACAATCCGAATCATATGCGTCAAGATCATCTGCTTGATAAGCTGCATTAGAGGTAGAAACGACTGCAATGCCTTCAGTATCTGCTGCCCCTGGGTCTGCAAGAAATGCTAACTCCTCTGAATCCAAAATCTTCCCCTTAGACTGAGCATCAACCAAATATATCTTCTCACGAAAACATGCATCATCTCTTCTTCTTTTCGGCTGAGTGCATTCCCTAGCCATATTACCTTGTCCTCGGCAATTGTAGCAAGTCACAACCTTTTTAGGACCAATAGGACTTCCATTTCCACTAGCTTGAGAATACACAGCTTGATTGTTCCCAGTCCTTGTAGGAGGTCCATATGAATTTTGCCTTCCCTAAATAGGTTGCACCGTCACTTGACCATCTTGAACAGTGGCTTGTTGTCGAGGATTTGATGAGGTCGGAGCTGATTGTTTGTTGGTGGAAATCCTCTAGTTGCAATAAGTTTTGACAAGTAGGCTGTGAGATGGTTTAGAACATCAGCTGGCGTATCATTTGGAGTAAAGACCGGTGCTTGGATTGGTGGAAGTTCATTAGAGTAGAAAGCTTGTGCTGGTTGTGCTTCTATTGGAAAAATCCTTGCTGAGGAGTATAGCCCATTGGAGAAGTGTTGGTTTGTGATGGTGATGTATGATATGGTGGTTGCTGTGGAAAAGATTGTTGATGAACACTTGGTTGAAATGCTTGCTGTGGTATCATCGGTGGTTGATAAGATGGTTGTTGTGGTTGCTGATAGTTGTGTGGTGGTGTCTGCTGCAAGTATGATGGTTGCTGATAAGTATAAGCCATGTTTTGTTGAGAAGCATACATTGCAAGTGGATCATGAACTTGAGGTGTAGACAACCGAGCCTCGATCACATGGTATTCGTGTTGTTGAAGAAAAGCTTGAAGTTGATCCACATTGGTGTTATGCAAGTCCTTAGCCAATTTAACATCCGTCACGTATTTTTTCCATTCTGGAGGAAGAGTGTTCAAATACTTGGTGTTTAATTGAAAGGTAGGAATTGCCATGCCATAGATATTAAGCTCATTCAACAATAGGGTAAATCTCAGATAGTAATCATTGAGAGTCTCCCCTGGCACATAGGCAAACTTATCAAAAGTATCATAAAGCTTACACTCTCGTTATTGTTTAGTTAACGAGGTGCCTTGCATGAGAACACGAATTCTATCCCATAACTCTTTGGCAACTTTATGTTTGCTGACGAGTTTGTAGACATCTGGACGAAGGGCTTGGAGAATGATATTTGTAGCATACTTATCACATTTGTCTTGAATCTTCATATCTCCAGTCAATTCACCCGTTGTGCGAGGACGAGTAGTTGTACCTTCCGTCACTGTACCATAATCTAATGGTCCATTGAGCACCGATGCCCAAATTAGATGTCCATTCTCCTTGTTCAACATATAAAGTTCGATTCGGGAAGCCCATTCCTCGTACATTGTCTTCACCAACATTGGTGGATGATTATCCGTACCCGAGAGGATGGACTTATCCGTAAGAGATGTGTACTCCATTTCAATAAGTTAAGATTTACAAAGTTGATCGATCAATGAAAGAAAGTAAATGTGTTTGATGTTGTGTGTAGAAACCGAGAAATAATGTTAAAATCCCCTAAATTATGTTCTCGATAAACCAAAAATTCCAAGAAATAATGTTAAAACACGTTTTTGAAAAATCTTGGAATACTTGTTGCCCTATCGCAATGCCTAAAGGTAATGTTGTCGCAATGTCCAATCGCAATGTCCAATCGCAATGTCCAATCGCAATGTCCAATCGCAATGTCCAATCATAATGTCCAATCACAATGTCCAATCGCAATACCCCTGTCGCAATACCCCTGTCACAATAACTGTCGCAATAACCCTATCGCAATACCTGTCGCAATACCCCTGTCGCAATGTGGATCGCAATAATAGAAAACACACAAATCGCAAAACCCAATCGCAATGTGGATCGCAATGTCTAAACCCTAGATATTGCGATGGATAGGCTGTCGCAATGGTACAAGCAGTGCACGATTTTTTCCACTTTTCTCGGACAAAACACACCAAATTCGTGATTTTAAGCCAAAAATTGATCCAAACACCCAAATATTTTGTGTTTTTAACCAAAGTAACAATACCAAATCACTACCACAACTATGTAGATGATTTGTATCACGATCAAACCATAAAAAACACAAAAAAAAAATTGGTACTTTTGAAATCGGATCAAAATAGCCGTGTGATTCAAGAACACAAACACAAAAACTAAGCAATCATCCCATGGCTCTTGATACCATTTGTAGAAATGTAAATCTTGCTTATGTTTTTAGAGAGAGAAAGAGATAAAGAGATGGTGGGTTACACACACTTCTAAAGAGAGAAAACCAATGTTTACTATGTGAAAAGTGAATAACGACACACCCTCTCCATCTAAGGAGAGGGTTTATATACCCAAGCCTTGTAATGGGCTTGGGCTTACATGTTTGGGCCGGCCTACACATGTTGTAGGCTAGGCTTGGACTTGTTTGTTAAATAACGATGTCTAGACTACGAGCTACTACTTAGTATATTGTCGGAGTGACCGAATCTTCTTAAATACGTAAAAACGTATTTCCAACAAGAATAATGCCAGATTGCCAGCTAGCCTACATGAGTCTTCTTTAGATAATTTTCTTAATAATGACTGAAAGTGATTACTGTGATCTTTTTCTTCGTTTGTTTAACTTCACAAATATAAATTTAACTGAGTTTTGTTCATATATTTCTTTACGTGAAGTTATCAAAACATTTATTTATCGCTAAAACCCATAGTTTGATCATCAAAATTTTTACAAATTTATTAGAACCTTTTTCAATTAATAAGTTGATCATCAACATTTCTGTTATCATTACTATTGAAGACATGTTGTTGCAGATGAGGTTGGAAAGATCGTAACATATAAGCTTTCTTAGATTTTGACAGTCATCGCCAAACCCTTATAAGTATTACGTAAAAACCCAGTTCCCTCAAGTAAAATGTCTATTATGTGAGGTGATGTTTGTTATCCTTTCAAACTACACCAGTTTATCCTCTTATTATAAAATCAAATCAAATTTGGCATGTTTAGGTAAACTTTGATTGATTGTGGCACTTTGCAATGGTGAATCATAAAGGTGGTGAATCGAACCCTTTTAATTACTTATGAAGTGGTGAATCATATTTCACGTTTACGGGTTGAACGTGTACAAAACTCAAAAGGAAACGAGTCAACATATTGGTCCAGTCAAGAACCAAAATGTACTTCGAATGATTGAAACTGCTTAGTGATTGAACTCAAGAAAATTGATTGATACGAGAACTTTTGCATGAGCCTTGTGTTGCAACGAAGATGCATCAACATGAATAATGGGAGTCAAGAAGAAAAGTGAAGCGATCCAAAAAATATATCAAGGCAAATGATGAACTGAAGGGGGCGTGAAGTAAGCCACGACTTCATCTTTATTATTCGGATGTACTGTTAGAACCGTTGTAGCTAATTTTGAGCCGATAGATGTGGCATAGGTAGTGATTTGCATCCTCTTTCCTATATATAGTTGATATTTTCTCTACAACATTATTATAGTAGTTGAAGGAATGACTGTATTTAATTTTATTATGGTGTTGTACCTCCCCCTCCATTACTTAGAATAATTCACCCAAATATGAGCCAAAAGATATGCATCTGCCTTCAATCGATTTTTACTTTATGAGTTCCATGGATACCTTAGATTATCTATTGTGGTTTAGAAGAAAAACTAAAATAAATGTAGTTTAGACAAAAATAATAATCGCTATTTTGATTCTCAGAATGCATAGGTCCTGTATGATGTCTTTGGTGGCGTTAACGGCTTGCAGGTCGTCGTTATCCAATCATGTCAGAAAAAAGTGTAGCCTCGATTCTAAGATAGTTAAACTTGATATTCACATACTGTTTACTTCATGATCTGTTTTCGTTATCTTTCGACTTCTCATGATTTGGTTTCTTTTTTTAAATAATCAAAATCGGATAATTTCCACTAACAAAGCATGCTGCATGGGATAATATTTGATCTCATGTATGTTGTTTATAGTTGTATACATGAGATGATTAGATGATGTGTTTGGATAATTATGATTATTTAAGAGTAAAAGAAGTTGTCACACCACCACACCAAAAAACACTTCGTCACGTCAGCTTTTTCACTTATACATCCATATCACATCCACACAAAACAAATCATCTTATCATCACACCATTTCCACACCAATTTAACTATTTTTTCACATTTTTCTAAAAACTATCTTCAACAATTAAATTTATTCAAATTCTAATTTACTTTATTTATTCAAATAAAAAACATTACATTCTAAAAAATGAGCCGTTTGAATAGTTGATGAATTCAAAAAAAATTAAAATTTTAAAAACTAGCCGTTGGCTAGATTAATTTTCAAAAAAATATCAAAATTTAATTTTTGGCTCCAAAGTTTAAAAGGGTTAGGGTCTATTTGGTTGGGTTAAATTGAAAAGAGGGTGTTTGTAAAATGTCAAAAGGGGGTAAAATGAAAAAAATTATTCAAAGTTTCCACGCCCGTGGGTGGGGGGACGCCGTCTTCCACGATGGTGATGGCGGTGTGGTCACGCGGGGTAACGCCAGGCAAAAACCACCCGCAACGGTACCACTCCTTTCCCTCTAAGTATTTTTTTATATGTAAAATGGCCTGAAATAAAATGAGCTTTCTTGCATAATTATAGTTTATTCCTTGGCTCGAGTGCATGTCGGAGTCTTGCCCATGTTTTGTTAATACTCCTATGAACTTGATTTATGAAGCTTTTCACAACCACCGCTTTGCCACCTTATGTTACTTGATCATATGTTTTTGTCAACTTAAATACGTTGCCAATATTCACAAAATTCATTTTTTTCTAAATAACGGATAAAATGTAAATTTTTGATTACTAAATTCAAATTCCATGGTCAATGAGGATTTTGTGATTATCCGATATATCAAACTTATTTATCCTTTTTACATACACATTATTTGTGATTTTATTTACTTACAGTTTTTATATCCAATATACATATGTCAATTGTTTACAATAAACATCGGGTTTTATTGGGTAAAATTGCATCAACCACTCAATAAAGTATGTGAGGTTTCCTTCGTCGCAAAAAAACTACAATAAGTGTTGAACCTACAATAGTAATGCAAATTTTGTTTTGATCACACATATGTTTATTTCGTACGAAGTTTGTATTCATACTCGTGTGTTTATCTCTAACATCTAATTTCGTAATACATAAGTCATTATCTATTTTTTAAACCTCTCTTTAAAATACCAGTTAATTTCACGGGTCTTTTAGCTAGTATTTCATAGAGGAATGTCCGGGTTTTCTTATAGGGCGAGGGGGTTTGCTGGTATAAATGGGTGTTTCGGGCTGCTGTAAAACCGCACCATCAAAATGGTGTTTCATATTTGCTGTATACATATTTAGGTAAAGATGAGATACAAAATAATCCCTGATCCTAAGTGTAACTACAAAAATTAGTGCGACATCTTCATCCTCTTAGTATTTCTCAGTTAGAGCAGATTTTTGCAGCAAGCTGCAAGGAAACAACATGCAAATTTTGTTTCCTCATAAGAAGGAAGCTTGTGTTGGATGACATAGAGTAAAATACTTACGAGCGTAAGTAAATTCAACACAAAGAAGCTTTTTTATTGTTAAGTTTTCTAGGATTCATAGGAGAAAGCCAAATCAGAGACTAGAGATTGGTTAAACAATATAGTATAAAACTATATTTCTGACAAATAAGATCATAACCTAGCGTAGGTTAACATAATCTGATTGTAATCTGATAAGTAGGTATTCTGTCTTTGAGACTAGCAACATATGATCTTAGAAATTTATCATTTTATAGTTTTTTCTGCATTGAATATAAGGTCAATATATGAAATCAACCACAACAAGAGCTAATACGTACTTTAGTGTAAATTGGTTTGGATGTAAAATTTGCATTTTATATCTCAAATGCGAAAACTTGTGGGCAAGAGTAATTTAAAAAAGTAGATAGGTTTGACCTCAAAAGTCAAATTGACGATCTTATATTAACTATTTAGTTCTCTTGAAGTTGGATTTTGATAAATGATGATACTGTAATTGTAATAATTCAGGATAAGTTAGAAGCTGAACTTGAAAAAGTTAGAAGGATCTGAGTTTGAGGAGCACAACTTCTATAGCCACTTGGAAGACAATCAACACGTTTCGCTCCCCACCAGATCACTGATGAGGAAAATATGAACTTGCTGAATTGCTGAATCAAAAGAGTGGCGTTTGGACAAGGCCTAAGTTTATTTGTAGTTTATACTAAAAAGTTATGCTGAGCAAACATAGTTACAAAATGGTAGTTGATAAAAGCTTTACTTATAGTTTAATCTGTTGCTACTTTTAACCATAAATTCCATCAGAAGATTCTTTTTATGTATGTATTAATATTATACTTATGAAGGCGTGGTGAAATCTTATGATGATCGCAACAAAAAAACATGTGTCGAGCTTCATTCTCATACGTGTTTTATTTTAGTTATTGATCTATTTGGATTATGCAACAGGATATCATCATTTGTATATCGAGTCAATATGAGTAATGGTTAAAATATTTGCCTAAATGCGTTGATACATAAAAAGAATCTAAGAAATAATGCCTACGTCTCTTTTGATTCAATATGAAACGTTGAGATCTTTACTAAAGTATTTTATTTATGCAAGATGTAATGGACTTTGTATTGACACGATGATTGGTATTGGTGAGCATGGTGCGGTTTGGTTATAAAACCGAACCGCAACCGAACTTGTGGTTTTTTATAAAAACAAAAACCACACCGCACCACAAATCACAGTTTCGGTTTTGCGGGTTTTTAGCGGCGTCTGCGGTTTTGCGAGTTTTAACCGAACCACACCATCACTTGTGACTTATATAATAAATGTGATTTTTTATGGTTTTTACTTTCAACTATGGATAAATTGAATCTAACAAACACGTTACTTATAACTTATAAGAATATCAATGATAATATGCACTAAAAATCTTATAACTCATATAAAATAGTCGATGTGACGTTTTTCAATATAAAATAATTATTATGTTGTGCGGTGCGGTTTTGCGGTTCGATTTTACAGGTGGAAACCGCAACCGAACCGCATTTTTTGCGGTTTTTCTTTTTTCTTAAAACCAAACCACCGGTTTTTGTTGTGGTGCAGTTTTTGCGGTGGGTTTTTTTTGCGGTTTTTGCGGTTTACGGTGCGGTTTCTGCTCACCCCTAATTGGTATATTAGTCTTTGTGCAGGTAGATGAAGCATCATGGGCAATTTTATTTAAAGCGAGCATAAGCTCAGATTAGATTTGAGATAGTATGCTCTTAGACTAACAGCACGAGGTACGGTGGGCTGTTAAGCCTCACGCCGTACTACTAGCCGAAAAAATTTGGCTTACCACACTGATGAAAACAATACATTATTTCTAACGAAGCATTCACGTGTTCTTGTTCTATGATCCCAAGAGTCACTTTATAGTGATGAAAACAATACATTATGTCTAAAACGCGTGTAGTAGTTTATTTAAGTTTATGTCTTCAATAAAAGTCATCATAAAATGAATTTTGGAAGTGCTATGATACTTAATTCTAGCATTGCGTGGGGACACGGCAATGGTTTAGTATGGGGGAGTGATGAGACTGCATTTATACATAGTCTCATCGTCCAAATCGGGCTTAAAACGCTTAAAATATCGTCAAAATACCCATATATATGCTTGTGTTTGTTCATTTGTGTATTTTAGGTACGGATATCGTGAACTCACCAAAAGATTACAAGAATCAAGCAAAAACAAACACGGGAAACGAAACCGCACAAAGAACCGGACCCAAATCATGAATTTCCTTTGAAGTCCTTGAAGTTTGAAGATTTGGCAAGAATGGTCCCTCAACTTTTGAAGACTTGTCACTTTTGACCCTTGTAAATCTCTATTATTACATGATTGGTCCTTAAGTTTCAAGAAAATACCATTATAGCCCTTGAAGAATGCATTAAATGCATAAAAAGTCCTTGGAATACTTTTGCAAAAAGTATTGGTGGCCAAAATGGAAAAACAAGAACTTTATTTACAAAGGATTAAGAGTTAATGGTTGTTTAGACTTCAAATGAAGACTTTTGCAAAATTCAGGGGGCATTGTTGGTTAAATGAAACTCAAACCCGGTCAAAACCCGCCCTAAGCCCAGTCAAACCCCACCATAAGCCCACCTAAATCCCCATACCCGGCCCAAGTCAACAAATAGTCAACCCACTTATATTTTTTAAACCCGGTATTAATATTAAACTAAAAGTGGGGGAAACATAAATTTAAAACTAATCTCTCCCCTAACATGGATTAAACACTACTGTTCATCCTCTTAAACCCTAATCCGCATGTTGACTAAATCAAGGGGGTTTTGTGATTAGCCATCCAGAATCCTAATTAACACCCTTGTCATCAAAACCCACCACAATACTTCTCCAACCCGTGACTCAATGGGCCCCCCAATGTCCCCTGCTTGTTCAAAAATGGCAACAAAGGCATCTTTTCAGAAAATCAACGGCCAAGGCTCTAAACTTGCTCACTAAGGAGTTTTTCACGCTTGAGATCATCCCAACAGCCTGGCAAACACCTCAGAGATCACATGGTTGAATTTTTGACCAAGAATAGTCAACAAGAATTCAAATTGAAGGGCAGAGTAGGAAATTCAGTGTTTAGGGTTTATTGTATCTAGAATCTTCTTAGAGTAGTATAAAATAGGACGAGTTGTGTCTCATTTTTCTGTTCCAGTTTTTTTTGTAAAATCTTTAATTGATTAATGATAATGAAATTTTAAAAATTATGCAAAATAACTGAGTTCCTTTTCTTTATTCTGTTTTAGTGTAATTTTTCTTTAAATTGCAAATTAGTTATAAGGTTTCCAAAGTTTTCAGTTTGAAATACGTTTTCAGAAAAGTTATCTTTTTGTTTTGAAAAAGTTTTTTTTTTATTAGCTTGATTCCAAACCCCACTTGAAGTGAAAGTGGATTGGGGGGTTTGATTTCAGCTTATATAAAGCTCTCTTGCCAAGATTTCAGAATTGTTAAGTTTTTTTTTTGAGGTTTGAAAAGTTTATATACAATTTTCCTTCATTTTAAGCCATGAACCATAAGCTGGCTTAACCAATAAGCCAGTCTTATAGCTTCATAGCTTTGTTATCAGTTCACCTTGTTGATGTTTGTTTTTTCTTTCTTAGCAGGTGTCCATTATCAAGACATATTGGGGTGGTTTGGACTGTAGTAGTCCCCACCTAGCATCATCTCTACAAACAACATATCACCTAAGCAAATAGCTCAGTTTTGACTAAAAGGAGATGGCATTGCAGCCATAGTGGGGCCTGGATTGTGGGTCCCACAAAGTATAACATCCTAGGCTTGAACCCTCTTTAAAGTTAAAATTGGATGCCTAAGTGCTTTGATTGTGATTAACTATTTGTGTGTTGAAATCTGTTTGCTCATGCTTGTTTAGGCTTGTATGCATTGTTTAGGTGTTAAGTAATCAGTTTGGTTAGGATTTAGAAGCTTTTGCTTTGTTAATTTTAGTTTTCTGAAATTAAGGGGGTGTTTGGGTCTGCTTGTTAAGCTAGGAACTTGACAAATTCTTGGGTTATAAACAGATTAAATACACTCCATTAGGATAGTAGTTATTATTATTGTGCTTTGTTTCATATTTGGTAGAAGGAAGTAGAAATTGCATGCTCATAGATTGGTAAACTAGCTATAAAACAGTAAGCTCTTTTTTCTGATAAATTTAGTGTAAAATTTTATTTGAAATCTGAAATCTATAAATTTAGTGTAAAATTTTATTTGCATGCTCATAGATTGTATTGTGTTTTGGTGTTTTTGTGTTTAATCCGACTCCCCACACTTCCATGAGTGTGGGGGTGCCTTTGTTTCCCAACAAAACTCAAAAACAAGCAAGTTAAAAATCAAATAGTGCTCAGAACCGTTTTTTTTTCATTGTCAGTGGGAACTCCTTTCCCACTGATAGCTTTAGGGTTTCCCCTGCTACACAAAAAGACAGAAAGTGAGCACATGTCACTTTCATAATCTTAATTTTTTGTCTTTTGTGACCTTTTTTAGGTTTTAGGTTTTCAAATTAGTGTCATTATTTTTCTTATTTAAATTTTGATTTTTCAGTTTAATTTATTTTTGTGTTACTGTTCATTTACTATTTTCTACATGAAATAGCTAATTTAATTTACTTTTTATTATTCTGTTTTTGTCTTTTAGTGACAAAAATACATATTTTTCACTTTTAAAATTTTTCTTAGATTTAGGAAATTAATTTAAGATTTTTAGATAAAAAAATATTCACTGTTCACTTTTTAATTATTTTTATAATTAAATTAGTTTAATTAGGGTTTAATTATTAATCAGTTTTGTCTTTTAGTGCAAATTTTTACATTTTTCAAACTTTTTCAATTTTCCACTGTTCATTAGGGTAATTTAAGATTTTTAAAATTTTCAAATTAATTTTGGCATTATTTTATTATTTTTTATGATTATTTTAATTTAGAAATAGTTTTTAGTGATTTAAAAATAGAAAAATAGTTTTTAAAATTTAGGAAAAATAGTTTATAGTCTTTAAATAATATAAGTTAGTTATTAGTTCAATAAATTAATATTTTGGGCATTTTGTTAATTATATTTATATTTTGGGCTTTAATTAGCATTAAAAATTGAATATTTAATTAATAAAAGGTTTAAAAATATATTTGTTGGATTTTTATTCTTATTTATATTATTTAAGACTTAGTTTAATATTTTAATTAATTTTTAGGTTTAATTTTTTGATTTTGTCGCGTTTTACGTAATTACGTCATCGTTTTACGTTAATTCGTCGTAGTTTAAATCGTAGTCGTAGCTCGTCTTTAATTTTTCTCTTCTCAACCAAAAACGTCACTAATCCAAACATTGTTATTTTATATATTGGCACATTAATACACACACCTCCTTCGAGAACGAACCCGCATTTATTCGGTTTTACGTTTTTCCTAAAGCGTATAACTTAATACTTGCCGCACTTATACGTTGTTTTCCTAAAAGCGTATTTCCTACATCATATTTTGGCGCCGCTGCCGGGGAGGTGTTTAGTGTGCCATTATTATTAGTATCGTGTTTTTGTGAGTAGTGCGTTTTTGCTTTTCATTTTTTGTAAAGCGTGAATATCGTACATACTCATTTTTGTTATTTTTCTCTATTATATTATAGTATCTAAATAAAACGTGTTTAGTTTTCCTAAATTAAACACAAATCAATCTTTACTATATTGTAGATATATTGATTTTCGTTTTTATTGTGAATATATTATTACTATATTGTACTACGTAAGAACAATAAATATACAAGTACTCCAAAAGCGTGAAAACGCAACCTTGATTCGGGATTTCATCACTCGATCATTGTATTCGAATCCAAAGCAAAAGTTTAAAGGCAAAATAGATAAATACTTTCGTGAGGCTCAATTTCAATTAACACAAACTATAAGGTGGGTATAAGGCGGTTGTATTTCACGACCTAAAGGAAAAAGGCTCTTAAGTGCTTCGCGCCGCCTCGTTTCCTCCGCTTGCTTGTGCGTGTTTTGAGAAAGAGGGCTAATCGAGGGTTTGCCGCCCAAGTATTATCTACGTATATTATATTTGCTTGTGTTTTCAAGATTAAACCCTCTTGAACGTTTTGGTGTTCCACCAACGTTCTAAAGTCATCGAGAACGTTCACTCCACGTGATCGTTTTCATTCTTTGAGCCTCCTTTAATCGAGAAAGTCGATTCGAGAGAGATTTGTAGATTTGTGTCTACGTAATACACCAAAATCCAAAAAAATTAAAAAACAATCAAAAACCAAAAAAAATTGAAAAAATCGAAAAACCGCAAAAAGAATCTTCTTTGCTACCACCCATTCTACGCTTAGTGCATGCGCACTCGATCGAAGGATTATTCCAATTCTAGCGAAGCTTCGAATCGACGCAATCATAATCGAAGGAATCGATGACGTAGACGAGAATTAGAAACCGACGTTCCTAATATCGTTGTTGAAGAAACCGTAGAGGAGATGGCCGACAATCGTTCTATGATGGAATTGCTCCAAGCGCCCACCGAGGGTTATGGAGACGCGATCGTAATTCCCGCTATCGAGGCGGAGAATTTTGAGTTTAAGAGCGGAATGCTTTCGTTGATCCAAGCTACGAAGTTTCGAGGTCGTGAAGCCGATAATCCTCACGACCATATTTGGAATTTTGATCGTCTTTTGGCCACGAGCAAGTTTAAGAACGTCGACACCGATGTCGTCAAGCTTATGCTTTTTCCGTACTCGCTCGATGGTGCCGCCAAGGATTGGTACGAGAAAGAGCCACCTAATTCGATAGTTACGTGGAAGGATCTCGTTTCCAAGTTCGTTAATTATTTTTTCCCACCGTCTAAGACAACGTTTTTCAAAAACGAGATTACGAAATTTGAGCAAAAACCGAATGAATCTTTTAGAGACGCGTGGGATCGCTTTAAGGAATTGCTTAGGCAATGTCCTCACCATGTTTTTTCCGAGTTGCACCAAATCGATACGTTTTACAACGGTCTTAATTTTCACGAACAAGACTCGTTGAATTCCGCCGCCGGTGGCAACTTTTTGTGCAAAACTCCGAAAGATGCATTGATAATTATCGAAAACCGATCCAAGGTTTACCAACTCCGCAACGCACCGAGTGTTGCCAATGTCGCCAATGTCGCCAATGTTAGTAGTTCTAATCGCGACATTGAGAGAGTTGATGCGAAAGTCGACAAGTTGACGAATGTGTTCACGTCTTTTCTCGTTGAGATGCAAAAGAAAGACGCTCCCGCTACGGTGAAAGCGGTTGAGGTTTCGTGTACGTTTTGTGGTGGACCTCATAATTATTACGATTGTGCGGCTACGGATGGCCAAACGTCGAATGTGAGTGCGTTAAATGGAAACAACAATTTTTCAAATCAAAATAACGCGGGTCCATCACAACAAGGCAATTATAACCAAGGCAACAATTTTCAAAATCGAAACAATTTTCATGGAAACAATCAACAAGGAAATTTTTCGAATCAAAATCAAGGTTATAATCAAGGTCGTAATATAACTTGGCAAAATCGAGATAACAATCAAGGAAATAATTTTTCAAGTGGGAATCAAAACAATTTTCAAAGAAGTAATCAAAACCAAGGGAACTTTAATTCTAATCAAAATAGTTCGTCAAATGATTTTCAAAATTATATGAAAACGAATGAGGATAATATGAGACGATTAGAGGGAGAAATTGGTACTTTGAAAAACGACTTTACAAATACTTTGAAATTGCAAAACACGAAGATTGAGCAAGGGCAAATTGATATTAAAAAGATGTTTTCGGCCATTATGAACAAAGCCTCGGGTTCGTCATCAAGTTCGTTACCTAGTGACACCGTTGCTAATCCGAAAGAACAATGTAAAGCCGCCTCGTCTCGTGAGAAAGGTCGTGTGATTACCCCTAACCTTGAAGGATTCCGTGTTGTTTATCCCTCTCAACCCTCGACTTCTAAGACGTCTTCTTGTTCTAAAGTCGATGGGGTGAACGTGGCGACCAAGGAAAAGAGTGCACACCCTCGTGTACCTCAAATTCCATCCATGGTTCAAAAAGAGAGCTTTGTCGACCTTACCAAAGTAACCCTTGAAGAAACTTGTGCATCGATCCTTCTTAAAAAACCCAAAAGGCGTATGCCGAGAAAGGAAAAGGATCCGAGCCAATTTCTACTACCTTGTGATTTTTCCGAGATTGAGGGATGTTTAGCCCTTGCCGGTTTAGGTGCTAGCATCAATCTCATGCCTCATTCTCTTTGGAAATTGATGAGATTGCCTTCGCTTACCGCCACAAACATGACTATCGAGCTTGCAAATTGTACACCTTTAATACCAATTGGAATAGCCGAGGATGTCTATGTTAGGATTGGAAAGTTTGTTTTTCCCGCGGATTTCGTTATATCCGATTACGAGTGTGACCCTAAATGTCCAATTATTTTAGGCCGACCATTCTTATCGACGGCTAGAACCGTAATCGACGTTCACGAGGGGAGACTTACTATGAGATATGGGGATGAGAAAATAGACTTTTTCGCTAGAAAATCCCAAGGGTTTAATGAGAATGAAAAAACCGAGGTTTCAAAACCTAATGATTCAAATCCTAATGATTTCAAAATGTTCACTTTGGCGGAAAGAATGAAGCTTGATGCATGTTTTGAAAGAATTAAGAAAAACGGTTTTAAAGATGATGATTTTAATGATAAAGAATACGTGTACCTAATTCAAAAGGGTATGTGTAAATTTATGGATGAAAACTCACTTTGGGATGTTTTTAGCGAAACAAGTGAACCACCAATTCCGAAGGGCGACGTTAGTGCCATCACGACAACGACCAAAATGGGCTCGTCTTCACCACCTTCGAAGGACCACGTCTTTGAGGCTTCAACTTCTAACTCCATCGAAGTGCCTCCTTTGCCTAGCCCAACACCCGTTGAGGCTAAAGGGTTTATCGACATCGATCCTCTCGTCTTAGAAAAGTCACCTAAGCATAGTCATTTGACTTGTAAGTCCATGGTTGTGAGTGCTCACATCGACTCTTTCTTTGACGATGACGATGGCAGTTTTGCCGAGATTGATCACGTACTTCGACATCCACATGCTATTTTTGATTCTCCTAAGAAGAAACATGTGAAGTACGATGATTATGAGTTTGATCCCGAGATTGAGGAAATCATTGAACGAGAGCTAGCTCTTATGCCTTCACTTCCACCTACGAGTGAGGTTGATCTTTCCAAAATCGAGGATGAACTTAATGAGTTGGAACGTCTTATTTTCGATGACGAACCAACTCATGTGACCACTAAGAATCCAATTCTCGAGGAGTTACCTAATCAACACTCCTCATTTGAGAATGACGTTTACCACATTCGTGAGGATCTAACTTATCAACGATCCCCACAAAAGAATGATGGTTTCGTGCTTGATCGTGATCTCTTCGAGAGAGTTTCTAAGATACTCAAGGAGGGGAATGACAAACCTTGGTTTGACAAGCCTATCTTTGATGAAGAAATCGATGAGATCGACGTTCATGAGGATGACAAGTATGTAGACCCCGAGGGGGCGGTGTTCTTTATTGACAAACGTTTTGAGAACTTATATAATCCGCCACCCCCTCCCACCAATGACTTAAATGTGAGGATTTTTAGCGCGACTAATTTTCAATTTGACACGCCAAATATTTTGAACATTATTCAATCGGGTTTTCATAAAGAGTTTTTGAACGATGAAAAAGGAAAGGATTTTAAAAATGTTTTAAAAGATTTTTCTACATGTTTAACTCCGTCATCACATCGTTTTAAGAGTACTACCACCTCGTCTACTCCTTTTGACGACGGTTGGTGTGGATCTAGTGTGGGGGAAGCCCCAAATGTTCCCTCACATTTCTCCACCGAAGACGAGATTTACGATCTCGGAATTGCTTGTAAAGGGAAATCTCGGTCTTCCACCGATGCAATAAATGGAAATCGTATCTATTTGCTTGGTGTGAGTCTACCTCGAGTAGCTCATAAGTTTGCCTTACCCATTGCCCCACCTTTCTACTTCTCATCTCTTTTCTTCTACCCCATTGGGGTTTGTGTTGGAGTGGCGTTGTTTCGTCTTTCATCCAAAAACGAAGACGCTATCTTTGACCCCGGTATACGTTTATCGGGTTTTTTAAGTACTCTACGTACTTTTGGGCATTGTTTATCATGTAAGCCCCATTAAAAATGACCTTACCAAGATTATCCCTAAATGATCACATTTATGGGGATTCGAGTCGAGCTTTTGACTCGGTTATCAAAAACAAGGTGACTCGTGGGGGATTCTCATGCTTATCCTTGTACATATTATCGCTTTCTTAGTTAACGTAACGAGGGGACTTGTGCTCTTCCAACCTTTGTTCCGTGGTTATTTGTGATTGTGATTTATTAGGTTCATCGTCATCATTGAAGCCTCTCGTGTTCGTTTTACGGATCACTCGAGCTTCGATCGTTGCCTTTGGAGATTCCGATATCCGATGATATCCTTTTATGTTCTAACGTTTATCTTATTAGCATAATTCATAAACAGCTTTTAGGTTATTCGTTTTACCCTTTCCATGCTCGAGATTAAGCATTCGACTTCGTCTCTAGTATGGGGGTGTTTACACCCCTAGACTCGAAACATTGAGGACAATGTTTAGTTTTAGTATGGGGGGGTGAGTAGATACTTCACCTTGCTTACGTCAACACGCTATCCAATATTCATCATTTTGTTATCGTTTTATGCAAAATAAGGCTAAAAATAGCCAAATTTTAAAATTTTTCTTGTTTTTCATAAGTGTTTAAGACACGAATGTAGGTTTTCCGATGGTGAGAACGAGAGTAATTTTTGACTCGACCGTGCGTGTTGAGCACTTAGCTTCGATTCCTTAACTTTTTAGGCTAAGTCTCTTAAATGAGGACGAGAAATGATAGAGTTATTTATAAGTCTCGTAATCGTCACGATCTCATGTGTAGAGATTATTAACTTATTCTCCCCACGCTTTTGCATAATAAATTGTTAATAAATATTGATTTAGTGGTTTAGTCACTATTGTTGGTTTCTAATTTGTTTTAGTAGCTTCCATGTAATTAAATTGGGAAGACATTGAGGATTCGCCAGCGTCACGGTTTTGAAGTATTGGCACCCGAATAATCAAAAGCTTCACCCAATAATAAGATTTCAAGTGCTCACCTAAATCTAGCAAACAATTTGAAGCCCCACAAGGCCGAAAAATCAATGCAAAATTGAAAGTGAATCAAGCCTTAATCTTCGAAGCTTTAAAGATCCAAAATTCGCTTTAGCGTAAGGATATACGTCTTTGGCTAATAAAACCACCGATGAGGCGGATAATAAAAGGCAAGGCAAGACCGAAGTCATAATAAAAGCTTCATGGCGAAGTTGAATAAAAGATGGAGGTAAACCAAAGATAATAAGGCCCTTCCGTTAGGGGGCGTATAAAAGTCTTGGTAATAAGTCTCATGTTCAAAACCGTTATAAAACCGTGTTTATCGATCCTTTTTGTTGACTTAATTTTTTGACATCGTTGTCTATTAGGATGAATTATTAATTTAATGATTTTGGTTACACCGTTAAGTTTTTATTTTTAGACTTAATCTCTATTCACGCATAAGTCGATGATGTATCCTCGTGATCATTAAGACAAAAATAAAATATAAGAGATACCAAGTAGGAATAAGGGAGTTTAGGTTCGTAATTAACACTCATGAGAAGTGATCGTGTTGCTAACTTATAATAACAATGATCTCGTTACACGCTTAGCATGGAATTGGGTGAAAATCGAGGACGACGAAATTATTTCTAACGAAGCATTCACGTGTTCTTGTTCTATGATCCCAAGAGTCACTTTATAGTGATGAAAACAATACATTATGTCTAAAACGCGTGTAGTAGTTTATTTAAGTTTATGTCTTCAATAAAAGTCATCATAAAATGAATTTTGGAAGTGCTATGATACTTAATTCTAGCATTGCGTGGGGACACGGCAATGGTTTAGTATGGGGGAGTGATGAGACTGTATTTATACATAGTCTCATCGTCCAAATCGGGCTTAAAACGCTTAAAATATCGTCAAAATTCCCATATATATGCTTGTGTTTGTTCATTTGTGTATTTTAGGTACGGATATCATGAACTCACCAAAAGATTACAAGAATCAAGCAAAAACGAACACGGGAAACGAAGCCGCACAAAGAACCGGACTCAAATCATGAATTTCCTTTGAAGTCCTTGAAGTTTGAAGATTTGGCAAGAATGGTCCCTCAACTTTTGAAGACTTGTCACTTTTGAAGACTTGTCACTTTTGACCCTTGTAAATCTCTATTATTACAAGATTGGTCCTTAACTTTCAAGAAAATACCATTATAGCCCTTGAAGAATGCATTAAATGCATAAAAGTCCTTGGAATACTTTTGCAAAAAGTATTGGTGGCCAAAATGGAAAAACAAGAACTTTATTTACAAAGGATTCAGAGTTAATGGCTGTTTAGACTTCAAATGAAGACTTTTGCAAAATTCAGGGGGCATTGTTGGTTAAATGAAACTCAAACCCGGTCAAAACCCGCCCTAAGCCCAGTCAAACCCCACCATAAGCCCACCTAAATCCCCATACCCGGCCCAAGTCAACAAATAGTCAATCCACTTATATTTTTTAAACCCGGTATTAATATTAAACTAAAAGTGGGGGAAACATAAATTTAAAACTAATCTCTCCCCTAACATGAATTAAACACTACTGTTCATCCTCTTAAACCCTAATCCGCATGTTGACTAAATCAAGGGGGTTTTGTGATTAGCCATCCAGAATCCTAATTAACACCCTTGTCATCAAAACCCACCACAATACTTCTCCAACCCGTGACTCAATGGGCCCCCCAATGTCCCCTGCTTGTTCAAAAATGGCAACAAAGGCATCTTTTCAGAAAATCAACGGCCAAGGCTCTAAACTTGCTCACTAAGGAGTTTTTCACGCTTGAGATCATCCCAACAGCCTGGCAAACACCTCAGAGATCACATGGTTGAATTTTTGACCAAGAATAGTCAACAAGAATTCAAATTGAAGGGCAGAGTAGGAAATTCAGTGTTTAGGGTTTATTGTATCTAGAATCTTCTTAGAGTAGTATAAAATGGGACGAGTTGTGTCTCATTTTTCTGTTCTAGTTTTTTTTGTTAAATCTTTAATTGATTAATGATAATGAAATTTTAAAAATTATGCAAAATAACTGAGTTCCTTTTCTTTATTCTGTTTTAGTGTAATTGTTCTTTAAATTGCAAATTAGTTATAAGGTTTCCAAAGTTTTCAGTTTGAAATACGTTTTCAGAAAAGTTATCTTTTTGTTTTGAAAAAGTTTTTTTTATTAGCTTGATTCCAAACCCCACTTGAAGTGAAAGTGGATTGGGGGGTTTGATTTCAGCTTATATAAAGCTCTCTTGCCAAGATTTCAGAATTGTTAAGTTTTTTTTTTGAGGTTTGAAAAGTTTATTTACAATTTTCCTTCATTTTAAGCCATGAACCATAAGCTGGCTTAACTAATAAGCCAGTCTTATAG
Source organism: Glebionis coronaria (assembly GCA_025667525.1). Taxonomy (NCBI): domain Eukaryota; kingdom Viridiplantae; phylum Streptophyta; class Magnoliopsida; order Asterales; family Asteraceae; genus Glebionis; species Glebionis coronaria. Next base: position 104,069 of record JANFOE010002085.1, on the reverse strand, counting down.
CTTCATAGCTTTGTTATCAGTTCACCTTGTTGTTGTTTGTTTTTTCTTTCTTAGGAAGTGTCCATTATCAAGACATATTGGGGTGGTTTGGACTGTAGTAGTCCCCACCTAGCATCATCTCTACAAACAACATATCACCTAAGCAAATAGCTCAGTTTTGACTGAAAGGAGATGGCATTGCAGCCATAGTGGGGCCTGGATTGTGGGTCCCACAAGGTATAACATCCTAGGCTTGAACCCTCTTTAAAGTTAAAATTGGATGCCTAAGTGCTTTGATTGTGATTAACTGTTTGTGTGTTGAAATTTGTTTGCTCATGCTTGTTTAGGCTTGTATGCATTGTTTAGGTGTTAAGTAATCAGTTTGGTTAGGATTTAGAAGCTTTTGCTTTGTTAATTTTAGTTTTCTGAAATTAAGGGGGTGTTTGGGTCTGCTTGTTAAGCTAGGAACTTGACAAATTCTTGGGTTATAAACAGATTAAATACACTCCATTAGGATAGTAGTTATTATTATTGTGCTTTGTTTCATATTTGGTAGAAGGAAGTAGAAATTGCATGCTCATAGATTGGTAAACTAGCTATAAAACAGTAAGCTCTTTTTTCTGATAAATTTAGTGTAAAATTTTATTTGAAATCTGTAAATCAGTTAGATTAGGTGTTAAGTTATAATATAGGATTGATTATTTGTGTTTGGGTGGTGCCCTGATCAAGATTTGGCAAGCTAAAGCTCACCATAGTGCCATTTGCACCAGCAAAGTCCATCAGACACCATCAGTAACATACAGTAACTGATTTTTGCCAATTTGGGTGTGAAATTTGTATTGTGTTTTGGTGTTTTTGTGTTTAATCCGACTCCCCACACTTCCATGAGTGTGGGGGTGCCTTTGTTTCCCAACAAAACTAAAAAACAAGCAAGTTAAAAATCAAATAGTGCTCAGACCCGTTTTTTTTCATTGTCAGTGGGAACTCCTTTCCCACTGATAGCTTTAGGGTTTCCCCTGCTACACAAAAAGACAGAAAGTGAGCACATGTCACTTTCATAATCTTAATTTTTTGTCTTTTGTGACCTTTTTTAGGTTTTAGGTTTTCAAATTAGTGTCATTATTTTTCTTATTTAAATTTTGATTTTTCAGTTTAATTTATTTTTATGTTACTGTTCATTTACTATTTTCTACATGAAATAACTAATTTAATTTACTTTTTATTATTCTGTTTTTGTCTTTTAGTGACAAAAATACATATTTTTCACTTTTAACATTTTTCTTAGATTTAGGAAATTAATTTAAGATTTTTAGATAAAAAAATATTCACTGTTCACTTTTTAATTATTTTTTATAATTAAATTAGTTTAATTAGGGTTTAATTATTAATCAGTTTTGTCTTTTAGTGCAAATTTTTAAATTTTTCAAACTTTTTCAATTTTCCACTGTTCATTAGGGTAATTTAAGATTTTTAAAATTGTCAAATTAATTTTGGCATTATTTTATTATTTTTTATGATTATTTTAATTTAAAAATAGTTTTTAGTGATTTAAAAATAGAAAAAAAGTTTTTATAATTTAGGAAAAATAGTTTTTAGTCTTTAAATAATAAAAGTTAGTTATTAGTTCAATAAATTAATATTTTGGGCATTTTGTTAATTATATTTAATTTTTGGGCTTTAATTAGCATTAAAAATTGAATATTTAATTAATAAAAGGTTTAAAAATATATTTGTTGGATTTTTATTCTTATTTATATTATTTAAGACTTAGTTTAATAGTTTAATTAATTTTTAGGTTTAATTTTTTGATTTTGTCGCGTTTTACGTAATTACGTCATCGTTTTACGTTAATTCGTCGTAGTTTAAATCGTAGTCGTAGCTCGTCTTTAATTTTTCTCTTCTCAACCAAAAACGTCACTAATCCAAACATTGTTATTTTATATATTGGCACATTAATACACACACCTCCTTCGAGAACGAACCCGGATTTATTCGGTTTTACGTTTTTCCTAAAACGTATAACTTAATACTTGCCGCACTTATACGTTGTTTTCCTAAACGCGTATTTCCTACATCACACACCGTACCTGGTGCCAAAGGTTTTGCTGCCAAACTTACTAGCCACGTCAAACTTAGTATTTTTTTTCGTAATAAAAAGAGGGATATGTAGACTTATGATACCACTTTTTTTATTTGTTGGCACCATCTTTTCTTTGGCTTACTACACCCAACAAAATGGATTCTCGTGTAAATCTAATATGACATTCATTTTTTCGTTTGAACGAGCCTTTGAGCCGGCAAAGACTCCCAGTGTTCTTAAAGTAATTCCATCAAACAAGTGATCAAATTCAAATACGATATCATCGTCATGTTAGTTTTATGTCCTTTAATTGGACACGTGACCGAACACTTTTTTCTGTTTAATACAATTTCATTAACTAAAATAAAAGGTTAATTAGAGAGGAGGAGACCATGACGGTTACACATAAGAAACACTATAAGAATATTTAGAACAAGAGGAGATCATCAAATACTATACAATTTGGTCGGTCTCTATGCAACCTAAACAACTGAAAAACTTGAATGGATATTAGTATATGTCACCATGTAAAGTAATAGAGTAGTGTTCGGTAGTTTTACGGAGACCTACCAAATAGTAAGGTCACATTAGGCTTATGTGTTGTTTGTTTATTAAGAGGCTCTGATCTGAATCTGAATCTCTGAATCTGAATCTGATGCGTAAATGTTTGAATCTGGATCTAACAAGGCCGTTTGTTTTTTATAAAAAGATGTCCGAATATTGTAAGTGTATTTTTCGTATTGCAAACATAAATACATCTGAAAGCAACATCTATAAGCGCAATTGTTCGTCATATATTGAATGAAAAAATAAACCAATTTCATTCGTAGTAACGCTAAAGTCTATAAATTAAAACAAGCCTTTCAAAAACTTTAATAACACTATCCTTCAAAAAGAAAGAAAAAACAAATGATAACCATATAAATAAGAAAAAGAAAATGATTCAACTCATTAAACCCAAATTACCAATTCATACTTTTCATCTTCATCAAGATCAATACCCATTTTATTAGAAGATCCAATAATTCCCACATTACTACTCACATTACCAGTTCATATCTCTCAAAAAGACCCACTATAAAAAAAAACTAGCTTCAATTTTCCAACTGAATTAAGAAGGTGACGGGTGTGGAATGGGGAGCGAGGAGTTAGATGTTAAAGTTGTTGCATTGTTGTTCTTTTCTATTATTCAGATGTAATCAGATCACATTTCAAGTCTGAGCCAATAGGATGTTTTTCAGTCTGAATGCGTCTGAATTTGATGGAAAAAACAAACACTTTTTTCACCCCGAATGTCTGACCCCTTCAGATATTCAGCTTATTCAAAAGTTGTTCCGACTTTTTCTAGAAAAACAAACACCACCTTAGTCTTATGCAACTTCACAAGTTTGAAAAAACACTTATACACAACAAGTTTATCCGATAAATAATGTATTAAAAAACAACTATAGTAAGAGAAAAAAATTACAAACAAATTTTTTCCAAATAAAAAAAGTTAAACAACAATAGGAAGTCATACCCGTCCATCGGACAGGTTTTGCCACTAGTATATATATATATATAAATATATATATATATATATACATATATATATATATATATATATATATATATATATATATATATATATATATATATATATATATATATATATATATATATATATATATATATATATACATATATACATACATATATATATACATACATATATATATACATACATATATATATATATATATATATATATATATATATATAGATTTTAGTTAAAGTAGTGTAGTATCTTATAATTATTAAAATAAAAAGTGTTTTGGACCTTTAGATATACTAGTTGAATTAAGATGACATTAATCTCATTAAAAGAACATTAAATTATTAATTAATTTCATTTCTATGTATGTTAGGAGATTCATAAAAAATGGTCTCTTGAATTTAACCATATTTATTACCCTTATTAATTGAAATAACTTTAAATGCATGATATTAATTGAAAAAAAACACAACCATATTTTTTTGTGAAAACGTAACCATATTGTACTAATATGTACTTGTAGTTTTAGTTTTTTTTATGTTTTATCATGTTTTAATTTCTATAATTCTAGACAAGTTATGTTATGCATATTATATTAAGTTATAATTACAGATACCGATTGGTACATGATTATTTTTTTATTTTTTTAGGTAGTGTACGGGTTCAATGTCAAATATGTATCATCATGTTCGTAATTTTGGATGTGGCATAATTGTATATATTTTTTGTATACCATTTTCTTGTTGATGTATCATATTATTATTTTGTTAAATATTGAATATGTGTTGTTTACACTTGTAAAGATTACTATTTAGACATGATGTATCAACATTTTGCTATGTATCAAGTCTACCTAATATAAAGAATAAAAATATATAAAAAATAATAAATATGTAGATATATCAAGAAAAGCGTTATTATTTAAAAGTTTAGTTAAATAAAAATTAAATATTGTTTAAAAGAATAAATAGTATTGTTTAAATGAAAATTAATTTTAGGTTTATTTATTAATTGTTGTTACTTGACTAGATATTTTCTATATTAATGCAACTCAACTATTATTAATTTCATTTAATACTAACTAATTAAATTCAATGGTTCATACTACTTTTCATTTTAACAATTTTAAAAAGCTACACCACATTAACCTAACTCTATATATATATATATATATATATATATATATATATATATATATATATATATATATATATATATATATATATATATATATATATATATATATATATATATATATATATATATATATATATATATATATATATATATATATATATATATATATATATATATATATATATATATATATACTAGCCGAGTACCCGCGCATAGCGGCGGGAATTTTAACGACAAATAATTAACGATGAACGATGTTATGATAAGTTTTTCTTGTAACGTTCAAAATATAACATGAAAATTTTAAATGTAAATGTAAAATATTCGTACCATGCGATACTTTAACTCTAGTAAAAATTCGTTACACATAATAACAACTGTAATAATGTTCATTATTCATTGCATAGCTCTTGCCTCAATTTTCACAGTATTGAGTCATTATCTATATATGTTTGCGTTATGTATAATAACAAGTTTTTGGAAATCGCACTTGCTTTGCTATGTGCAAAAGCGGTGTTCAGTTTCATAAATGTCTAATGTTTCATTTATGTTTCAAAATATACACTATCCCATAAATTTGTTTTAAGCGACACATATCTGGGAAAGAGATAACCTGCATTCATCGAAACATGAAGTTTAAAAGAGGCGGGATAATTGAGTTCTGTCACACTTAGCTCGAGAATACAATCCCTAATGATTACAGTTAAAATCTAAAGTACAACAAATTGCACACAAAGAACTGGAATACACCAGTGTATAGATATAAGATTGAGTCTAACATACAGATAATGTTATACATTAAAAACGGTAAGAACTTTCTAGCAAGTTTCATCATTACACTTCATTCTTGATCAGCACATTTAAAAACTATGTGTGTAGCATTCCTGGTTCGAACCTCGTCTTTGCCACACACAAAGAAACAGAAATCCGTAAAGCAATTTAATAACTTCAATCATACTCATCGACCTTTTTTTAGGAAACTGGTTAATAGTATCATGTGTAACACGCAATGCCAAACATAATTAAACCAAAAAATCCATACTCCAAAAAGCAATCTGATTGAATGAGGAAACCATTCTGCTTATTTTGATTTGTCACTTGATCACTATGTTGCAAACCAAAAGAAGCAATATAAATCGGTAACTACCAGCTTCCACTTTTCCGTCCTCAGTTGGACCTGCGAGGGTGTCTGTGCAAAAAAAAACCAGAAACTTAGGTTTGACATATTGCAAATTCCGGGAAAGTCCTAATAGGAAGAAACAGGTTGAATGTCGTATGGAGTGATTTCAAATGCATCAAAACCTCCTAAGTTTATAAATAAGTTATCTAAGACAACCACTGTGATGCTCACACCAACCTAAATGTTAGACTATATAAATCATGAATCTGAAGGATAATAACACATATAGCCCATTCATAGTTACATATATTTATATTGCTTTTAAAAATTGACAAAGTATGAAAAATACTTACCACATTCTCATTAAGTGTTGTTGTAGCAGACTTCCGTATACATAACACATCATTATTTTGTAACGATAGTGGACCAGCCATATTCGACCTTGGAAATTCAATTCTGTTTACATAAAGAAGAAAAACATAGTCTGATTGTCTTGATAGCTAATCATTTGAAGGAGAGGGTTCAGTTTTAAATATTTCGTATCTATAAGTTGAGTCCAGTTGTGTTTTATTTGGCCAAAAAAAAGTTAATGGATGAAAAACTCAAATAAGACAAATAAGTGAAAAGGAGGAACACATAAAACAGGTTGAAAGACTATTTAACGCATCAAACCGAACCGTTTATTTACATATTTAAGATTTTAACATAGCACTATTATTTAAAGTATCCATAGCTGATGTACAATGAAAGTCTGAAGTCGGTATAATTTGGACCAAGATAGTTTACCTCTTGGAAGATGCTAAGAGAAGCAACGATGGTTCCCCTATTCCAGACACTGTATTTTCTTTCTGCGGGTGCATCCACGGTGATTCTCATGCTGCTAGGAGCTTTTTCACGGAACACCTTGGTCAATCTGTCTGATTAGCTATTTAATGTCCTTGAAACATAACCTGTTCTACAGATTCCACGACTTTCCTAAAGTTCTTGCATGCACACAGGGGTTTACCGATCACAGTTGAAATACACATCATGATGAAAACTTCAAAATGTTACCATATAGTACAAACAAATTGCACATGCTCAGGTGACACATACATCTACATATATGTATGTGTGTATGTCTGTGTAAAGATATAAAAAAAATGTCGACGGTATGCAACATGAAGTATCTAGTATATGGTAATAAAATAGGTTTAGAGGGTACCATTTACACGGACATGATAAGGTGGGCCTCGACAAAAGACTGGCTCATCAGTTGAAGAAGATCGTGCACGAGCCCTCAAAATTTCATTAGGGTCATCTATTACTGCAGCAGCCAACAGTGTGTTCCAACACGGTTCCAGTAACCACACTCGCAAGAAAAACATTGAAGAAGTTGAAAAGATAATATCTTGATGCAGATCGCCGCTCTAGACGTGATATACTCAAAAATCCTTCAAACTTTGACATTATCATCAAGATCATTGGTAGAAGGATGAGAAAGATCTTTAAAGCAATCCCAGGTAGAAAACCTTGGATAAAAGACTTGATTGCTTTCCTGCATCATCATTACAAGCTTTTTCATCAAGACGCAAAAGCTATAAAAACAAGACATCATACTATCATTGGGTACCAACCTCGGTAGGCTGGATAGTGCCATATAAGTCCGGTTTAAAGCAATAAATTTTTTGTACATGTCTGGTTAGACCATAAAAACTTTTTCCAGTTTCTTTACTACTAATACATTAATGCGTTACCTAAAGAATATACGTAGCATTATTTAAAATACATAGTAATTTGAATTTTTTAGCAAAACTATTTTGACAACTACAATTTCAATTATAGAAACTCCATTGCATCACCGATACAATTTGGTGGACCCATTTGAAGGACTTCGCCATTTACTTCGTTGGCTGAGTTTTTATCCATAGCCCAAATTGACATGTTCATAGAAATTTGAGTTCATGAATAAGAGGGAACTTACGTTTCAATTATAGGCTTTAGAAATGGTGCACGCTTCCCGATACCTTCAATGTTCGCAAGAGATTGCATAAATGCAATGGGAATTATGAAAAAGAAGGTGAGGAAAAAGAACGCAACCGACATCATAAGTCTTCGGATAGTCAGTGACACATAAGGTATAGGGAGGTTTGACCAGACTACATCCCGAGGCTCTGGAGCCCACTCAGTCAACCACAGGGTTGGGTTTCTTGCCTGTTGCGTCTGCACACAGACAGCAGCTCCCCACCGTGTTTTAAAGGACACAAATGCGGTCGGCATGATAGCTTTTGGGTTATTAATTACACTGTCTTTCTCTTCAGCTATCTGTATTAGACATTCATTTGATATAGCTGATATTAGAATGATCGTTTCTAGTAAGAAATAGATGAGAAATGTCAAACATATGAAATAATAAGTAAATAAAGAACAATACTTCTTTTTTGAGTTTCTCGATTTCAGATATGTGGTATTCAATAGCATCCAATTTCTTTCCCCAAAGTCCAAGAAAACCAGTCTGTCCATATACACGAGAAGTCGATAAATGAGAATATATGAATTCAAATTTATTACTGTAATTTATATATACCCTCTAATAGCTATCAAACAAACAAACCTTCATCATGGGTCGATTGGATGGATTCCTTGAATACTTATTTTGGTAATAAACGAGCCAATTTTGCTTACTTTTCTTGTCTTCAACCAAATCAGCAAGCTTGTTGGCATTCATTACCACTTGAAAATTATCTTTAAGCTTCAGAACATTTGTATTTGTATGAATTATGATACACAAAATTCTTTTCATTACACATTACTTATACTATACGTTATAAGGGATCAACCTGATGAGTTAAATAGTTATCGGGATGGTTGACAAGAAAGAAATGCTCAACAGCCTCGCTGACGGATTCATCAGCATCTGGAGGGACATTCTTCACAAGAACCTGCGAAAAAACATAGAAAAAATAACAAAATGACGGGTAAATGGACAGATCTCTTTAATAGAAAACGATCCAACTTACCGTAAATTGATCAGGGCGGCGTTTTCTGCTTTAGACAAAAATTATAAGTAACCAAAACTGAATCATTTTCAATACGCATAAGCTTTACCGTTCAAAAGTAAACTTAGTTTTATGAATTCAAGATTTGTGTTTCAAAACGTACCTAGTTCAAATTTCATATAAGGAGTTTTTTTTTAATTCTTTTCTACTCATAATATCACATAATAAGTGGTGCGTTATAATGTGAGGATGTGAAAGTTACATTTTTATAAAATATAGGATACTCTTTACCAGTAAAGCTGAAACATTTTCCAGCGAAACCACCATATATCGGATTATTAAACAACTCTAGTCATCATAAAAGTCACACAAGTCTTGAGGTCTACAAGTCTGTTACCCCACAAAACTCTATAATCACCATAACAACTTGTTAAAAATATCATATTTAGAAGAAACATACCTTTCGATGGTATAGGTTGAGATGTGGAGTTGGCTGATTTTGGATTCAAAAAATGCATGGTAACAACACAACTGAAAAACAAAAGCATCAAAAGTTATTATAATACCTTAGATCTATAAAAACTTGAAAGACACCTAGATTTATAAACAATACTAAAAATAATACGACTTTGTAACAAAATAATGATTGAAACAAATTTTAACAAAATATATAAATAAAACATACATATACTGGTTATCTAACAGCAGCGGCATAAAATGTATCCGGCGAGAAAACGACAACATCTTTTTTCCGGCGAGCTAATGGCGGCATCCGGCAACGACTATAACAAAAAATACCGAAAATATTATAACAAATTCAGATCTATAGATACAACTTGTAGATCTATAAAAAAAAGTCTTTAAAACTCTATTAGTACACATAAATCTATTAAAGAAAATTAAAAGCTATCTCAAAACATGAAAAGGTCTTACAATTTTTGTGGTTATGTGCTTGCGGGTATTCCTTTGGATGAGTTAGTTTTGGTGGTGATTTCATTTTGTGGTGGCTAAAACATGAATAATATATATATAGATCTGTTAAAAAAACTCAAAATGGCTAAAAAACTTTTTGGTGGTGGTGGGTTTGATGATGGTTTAGTTTATATGATCGTGTGGTTAGATGGTGCCGCTGATGATTTGATTGTGGTGGTGGCGGCTGGTGGTGATGGATAAGTTTTAGGTCTAGGGTTTTATGTTTAGAGAGAGATAAAAAAAGGCTGTGTTTTTTTTCATTTTTTTTAATAGACAAGCTTTTATAAGTAAGGCCCATATTTTTTTCAACCATCTAGCTTTTTCAACATTCAACCATCTCTATTTTTCCTTTATAAAGGAGTAGATATATATATATATATATATATATATATATATATATATATATATATATATATATATATATATATATATATATATATATATATATATATATATATATATATATATATATATATATATATATATATATATATATATATATATATATATATATATATATATATATACTAGTTGCAAAACCCGTCCGATGGACGAGTATGACTTGTTATTGTCATTTATGTTTTTATTTTTGCAAATATTTGTTTAAAAATCATTATTTTATAAGCATAGTATGAGTTATTCTCCTTTTAGTATAGTTTTCATTTAATGCATTATTAGTCGGTATGACTTGTATTTGTTGTTTATGTTTTGTATTTAGGTGAACTTGCAAGTTATTTTTAAAAAAAATTAATTAATTTTTAAATGTGTTTTTTGTTTTGTAATTTAATATAAATATATATTTGATGTTATTATGCAAGTGTTATTTTTAAAATCCTATTATTTAACACTATAAACATAAAATGCATATCGTCAAGGCGCGAGGTGTGGCTTTCGTGTTACAAACTGGACCAAGGCGTCGACTTTAGGTGTGGCATGAGATGAAGCGTGAAAAGGCGCGATAAGGCGAGCCATGGTGTGAGGTATGACGAGTTTTTATCGGACTATGGTAATGCTTTAAATTTTTTTTAATAAGATTACGTGTAAACGATAATCTTTTAATGTTGTCAATTATGTATAACACTTTTGCTCGATATATATAAATTTTGATATGAATATAACTATTTTTATATTTTATGCCGCCTTAAATCACACTTATTTGTTAAAGTTTGAAGCTTTGCTTCATTGTATTACTTGACGAGATCTAATTTGATCTATATCAATAGTGAATAACAACAAATCACGTAAGCGTAACCATTGAAAATAAATAGAAAATGTTCATGTATTAAGTGTAAAAAGATTAATAAAAAGCATGGGAGGGAAGAATTAGATTAGAAAATTCTTATTCATATTTATAGCATATAATATTTATAAAGGGTATATATTTTCAGCCTACCTTTATATCACAATCTTAATTCTAAACCAAAAATTAAGACTACAAACTTAACTGTAAACCAAAAATTAAAATAAAATCTCAATCGTTAAATCATTTTAATTAAGATGAGGAGTATCTTGATCATCTATCTCTTTTGTAACAACATATTAAAGTTCACTTTAATATCTCTTAATATATTTAATTTTTTAATAATATAATTGCATCATATTTTCTAGAATTATATACTCTACATGCATTTTGATATATTTTTTAACGAATTTTTATTCTTATTTTTAGTGAGTTTATTTGATTTTGATACAAAATTTCTATAATTTATCATTAATTTGATCGTAAAAAAATTAGTTATTGAATATCCGTCATCGTGTTACGCAAATACTATGCTAGTATGAAATAAAAAGCAGAAAAATTAAAAAATTATTTAAAAAACATATAATGTAATTAAGTACTATATATTGAAGAGAAATGATTTATCCTCTAGGCTTCCTTTTCTTTGTGCTTTAGAGCTGCAGAATCTGTGTCCGGTGTAGCCTTAACTTCTTAATGGTTCACGTTTGGTCTATAAAAATACCAGAATTCGAACATTTATGTTGTGTATGCAACCTTAGTTACCTTAAGGCATCTTCTACAAAAGAATGTAAAATGTCGTGACTTCTTAGAAACTGATGCTGGTAGTGGTTCACTTTCGGGCTCTATTTTGGTAAGACTATGATAATAGCTCTCACTTGTTTTAATTAATATTTTATGGGCCATGCTATTAAGACCCCTTAAAACTCCTATCTATACCCCCTGAATTTTATATTTTTTTTTATATTTTTATATTTTTTATAATTTTATAATTTTGGTTTTGTTATGAAACTGTGAATCAGAAAATACGGAATCAAAAAAATAAAGTTTAACAGGTCAAAACTGTTAAGCTGACAAAAATACGGAATAAAAACTGATAAAAAAATGTCCCAAAAAAACTGGGAGACAAAAAGTACACAAATAATGTACTTTGTACCTTTTTTGTGGGGTAGGAGGGATACCCATATTTTATACTATTTCTCACCTGCACATATGTGATTTGTGTACACTGCATTTGCCAAAGCATTGTGGACTAACAGTAGTATGTCTTAACTTCCCTTACTCTTGAAGACAATATATCAGTTAGCAGAAAAACCATAAAAACACATCCTCTGTATAAAGACAGAATAACACTTTCATAAGTATATGTGTCTTTCTCTTAATTGATATGGTTATCTATAGCGCTGATTCTGCCAATTTGATGCAAGGAGTTTGCTAAGGCAGATTTGCCAACATTTGGAATCCCGACAACCATTACTGTAGTGGATGGGTGTCAATTGGTGTGATCCTTCTATTGTCAACCACCTTTCCATTGTTATACTTTCTTGCAAGTCAAATGTGGTCTTTTTTAGTTTCCTCAGTCTTCACAAATTTATCCTCATATGCAAACCTTATAGCCTTTTTGTAACACCCCAAAAAATACACAATTCAATACATCGGAAGACTCGTTGGTGTTACGGGATAGCACATTACTCACATCATAGACAACGCTTAAAAATCGCGTCGTTTAATAATAAAGCATTTCCATTCATAAATATCAAGTTTTACATAGGTCCCAAGTCATTGTATTTCATACAAGTTTTACAAAGTATTTGAATGGAAATTATTATTTAAGTGCGGGCCATGAATTCTTGTTGTCTTCCCGAGAATTACCTTCAAGTACCTGAGACAAAACATGTTAAAAGAAAAGGTCAGCGATAACGCCGAGTGAATTCATAGAGTTTAATAAAACCATTAATATATCATCGGTATATAATTATTACCGAAAATCATTTTGTACAAATCTTTGTAGTAGGCCATAAAATAGCCAAAGTCATTTTATACAAATCCTTATCAAAAATAATAATATAGGCTTTTGCCTTCGAAATCATTATACGAACCATTGTCGTAAAAACATCATACAATAAGTTTTATAACGTTGTATAGAGTTAAATAAAAACCGTTATATGGATATGGTTATGTAAAACCAAAACACGAACATACTATCAATAATAAGACCCCGTATTGCTAGTGAGGCAATACATCGTAATTCAGTGCGTATAGCAGTATTTCGTTATTTGGATTATTATAAGCCGCATGACATTGTTACCTTACTACAACAAACGGGTAGCTAACCCGAAACTCATTTGCCCATCTAAAACAGCGTGTCGTCACAATAATCACTCTTATGTAAATCTTCTCATACATAAATTCGCTTACCAATCAATGTGGCACGACGGGGATCAACCGTCAAGGCGCGAACTGGGGTGATCTTCCCCAAATAGTACTATTATATGCATAAGCGTCTACCTAATTCCGGTAGTTCACAATTCATGCTAATGGGAATTTTAGTGACATAAACTAACTAATAATAATCCATTTCTTTTCATTCGTCGGGTCATATAATCCTTCATCGGGTCACATAATCATTCAGGTCCATATCAATAAAAAAACAATCGGGACAACTGGTTTCCTATTTTATTAAAACTAACATGTTATCTCCCTCGAGGGTTTATAAAACATCTCATAAAAATATTTAATAGAGTGCGAGGCTATGAACTCACGTTGATGTGGGAAAGCGGGTTATCGGCAATTCAGATGTACGGTACGTGCTTCAATCACGGAAACCTAGACAAATAATACTTGTCTTAGTCTCTTGGCCAATGACTTTATAAAAATAACAATTATGTATACATATGATGATTTTATATATATGATGATGATCATATGAGTTTATACATTCTCATTTACTCATTTTAGTGTTATGTATTGGTAACTTTTATACTAGTTTACTAGTTTTACTTATTTACATGTTTTAGGCCCAATAAGCCTATTATAAGACCGACACCTTATATTAGTCCATTTTACACTTTTATTATCAGTATTATACTTTACATGATGGGCCCAAGTGGGTATGTTTGGTAAAATTAGCTGTAAGCTGTTAACTGTAAGCTGTAAGCTGTTAACTGTAAGATGTTAGCTGTTTATTAAAAAGCTCTATTTTAATAGAAGTGTTTGGTATATTAGCTGCTAACTATAAAAATTAAAATGTAAAATGACTTAAAAGGACATATTTAAATAAATTATAATATGGTTGGAGGGTATATCAGTAACTTACAGCTTTAACAGCTCTTGACAATTTAAAAAGCTGTATCAGACAGCTTTTTATTTAAGAGCTACTTGGTGAAAATAAAAAGCTAACAGCTCTTAAAAATTGTTGTACCAAACAGAGCTATTAGATTATTTTTTTAACAAAAAATCTAACAGCTCTGAAAAAGCTTTAAAAAAGCTCTTGCCAAACATAGCCTAAGCCCAATAAGTAAGTTTATAAGTGTTTTACCAAAATAGTCGGGTTAATAGTCCAATAAGGCTACTTTGGCCCGTTAATGTCTATATGTTGTATAGCTCGGGTTTTATCGGTTTTTACTTGTTATATAAGTTTATACATCAGTATGTGAGTTTATAAAAGTTTACATTAGACGGGTCCGACCGTCTAAGTTTTATTTGACAAAAACGTTAATCTTTCGGTTTTAGCCGAAAAGACGTAAAACTTAGGTATATAGTTTTATAACTTGGAAAAACATTTATACTTGTAATTTATATAACATGTCCCATTTTAATATAAATATATATATATATATCTTTATTTATGATTATTATCAACTAGTGGGTTTTATATATGTATATTTTATATAAATTTTGTGAGTGCTTATATTATATACTATTTATTTACAAAATCAGTCCTAAATTTTAAGTCCACTGAAATGTCCATATCTAGAGTTCTATAATCAGATAGGACCTAAAATTTTTATGACAGAAACTAAATGATATGTGCTTCATTTAACTCCTGTATAGCTACTGATGAATAAACATCTAAGTATTTTAATAAATTCCTCCAAATCAGTGTAGGCAGATTTGCACTCCAATCTTGTTTAGATCATATCTCCCTCATTTTTAGGATTCCATTGCATGGCCAACTCTCACATGTGAATAAGACTTACTACTTACTGTATGTTAAGTAATCTATGCCATTTTTACAAGTTATCATATGGTAATCTTCTGTTTTATACAGCCTACTTGTTTAAGCTAGATTTTATCATTCTTTCATATAACTTTTAATCATTAATCATATCTATCAACACCAAATCTCCACATAATATTTTGATCATCATTAATCATCATATACATATACATAAATAAAGAAAATACAAGATTACATAATCAAAATAATAAAAGGATAAGAAGAACAATCTCTATACCACCAAGATTGTGTAGGTTATGATCAAGGCTTGAATTTTGATGGAAAAACTTGTGATAGATCAACACCAACTTTGAAGACCACCAATCTTTGTAAACTTCTTATGGAAATCAGCCCTAGGACATCATCAATCACCTCCTTGGATGTTATATGATCACCAATCAACAAGGTTTCAAAGGAGTATCATCATATGTGTATATAACACAAAGTTTATGGCTAAATTAATCAAAAATGGGTGTTCTATGGTGAATTTGGGACGGAAATAAGAGAGAGAAAAAGGAGGATGAGAGTGGTTTTGCATGTATGTGTTTAGGAGAAATGGTTTGTGTTGGATGGTTTGATGGTTTTGTTAGGTGTAGCTTACTTGTTAAGCTTTAGCTAACAAGTGTTTGCTTTTTAGTTACAACTTTGACACATCATGAGGTGTGTGTCATGGTTTTGGCCGTCCCTTTTGAGTGGGATGGGACAAAACTTGTTTTGTCCCATCCCACTAATTTACGGGTACTCCTCGATTCTAGTTTCCTCGATTTACGTGCCCTCAAGTCGTTTTACGAAAAACGTTTTTATATATTATGAATCAACGGCACAAAACGAATCTAATAAAAATTGTCTCATAAAAAACGGAGTTCAAAAACGTAAATACGTAATCCTAAGGTTTCCGGTTTAGTCGTAAAGGACGTTAAATTATTCACGTAAGTCTTAATCTCTTCTCGTAAATTAGTGAGTTTATGAACCAACACAAATTTAAAATTCCAAAATAATATTCACGGATAAATTTATTTCCTGAAATGTCGGACTGTTACCAAAAACTGTATATGTAAACGTAAGCACGTAACGTAGAATTCTCCGGTTTAAACGTAGTCGATGCTACTTCAAGATGTAGACCCAAATTTCTTCCCAGAATAAGTGAGTTCATAATATAACATTAAAATAATGTTTTTAAATAATACTTGAGAGTAAAATATCAACCATAAATTGACGGATTGTCACAGCATTTACCCCTAAACAGGATCTTTGTCCTCAAAGATCGATTTATCTTACTACTCGCTTCTAATAGAGTTAAAGCCACGTGGGTATTTCCTCCACATTCGGTCTTTTCTCACAAGTGTAATTCATTACAATACGCGAGTTTCATCAAACATAACTACGGAAATAAGATCAGGCTTAATGTTGACTTACTTTCTCTATCCATGATGTTCACGGGTTTTTGATGAATGCAATTTTTCGCTGATCTAAGCTTCATCAAGAAGTAATCAGATTTTCACTTGATAGATATTTTATCAAGTTCGATTTACGAAACATAATTTACGCAGCCCTTGAAGTCATAGGGTAGATCCAGCTTATATGCTTTTCAAACCAACTTTTACATCATCTCAATGGTCCCATACAACGGGGACTTAATTCCCATGATCTTTCAGATCTTCAATTCATCTTTCTATGGTGAAATATTTTTGGCATAACTTCGCTACCCATCCTGCACTTCAAGATCTATATTTCATATTCATATAACCTTCTGCCCACTACTGGCAGTCAATAATCAAATCCTAATTTCAACAATCATTTCAAGTCTCGCGGGTAGGGTATTTTGTAAGGTTAGGTTTGTCATCATAGGAAACCTTAAACCTAAAATACATGTCCAACTCACAATGGGTGTATGTCGGGTGTCTTCATCCCAATCCCTACCTACAGATGCTCTCATATATTTAGATCCTCACAAGATTCGATCTCGATCCTAATACGATAATTATCAATGATAATCTCCAAAGGAAAACGATTATATGGTTTTCTACCAAAGGTCAATCACTCAAGCATAAAACAACACTTATAATATTTTGTATCGTTACTTTACCTCGTCCCTTCGATTGGGGTGGTAAACGGTGCTCTCATCAAGGTTCGTTCTCAATGACTTCTGAGCAAATCTCTAGAAATTCGATGTGAAGCGAGGATCTTGATAGAGATGATAGAAACAGGCACACCATGCTTACACAACTCTTTTAAATACAAAAGAGTCAATTTCTTTAGCGTGAATCTATCATTAACAGGAATGATATTAGCAGATTTGGTCAGTTTGTCGACGATAACCCAAATCGAATCAAATTCAGATGATTACCTTTGCAATAGTTAGACGTTTACTAATGTATGAGGCAATGTCTGCCTTCATAATTTGCCATCAGTACAACTTCTTCAGATAAGGATACATTAAATCAGAAATGGCATGAACAGAATACTTAATCTTATGAGATTCCAACATGACTAAATCTCAAAATCTCCATATTTAGGAAACCACAAGCGGACTTTTATACATTTAACGCCATCGACTTCTCAATTATAATGGTTCACATTAGCCGCGATCCCTTTTTATTATCTATATTATCTTTTTTACAAGCATCAACTATTTTCAAATTGCTTAGGCAACTTATTTTGCACAATCATTACTAAGGAACACATCTGTTGGGAATAAAATGTAGCTAGTACACTTGAACGCTGACAAGAAGAAAACAAGCATTGATAGGAAGAAAACAAACGTTGACAGATCAAGCGTTGACCGGAAGAAGTCAAGCGTTGATAGGTTGAAGACAAGCACTGATAGAAATATATGGTCTACGCGTATTATGTTTCTAGTTTGTTTCTAGTAAAGATAGGATCAACAATGTATTTTCTATAATTATCTTTACCTAGAATAGCTGATACGCAGACTCTTGTACAAGGATTCTTATGTCTATAAAAGAAGAACTTTAGGTTAAGTTTCATATAAGTTTTTCATACGTTTAACACTTTCATTGTAAGCAAGTTTGATTCAATCAATCAAGTGAAAGTTTGTTTTACAACTGTTTGTGTGTTCTTGTTTAAGTATTAATTCCGCATAATACTTGAATTGTTTTATACACAACAAAGTTTCTCTACGTGTTTAACTTGATCTAATCTCGTTTACACAAGCTAAATTGATCTAAGTTTGGGATCAACAAGTGGTATCAGAGCTTGTTGAGAAACTTTGATCTAAAAGAACACAAGAACCCTAAACTACCAAAAACCCCAATTTTCACAAAACCCTAAAAACACCATGCCTACCCCAGAAAAAAAACTCCTCCTCCTCCTCAAACCACAACATTAAGATTCCCATGCTAGATGCAGACACTTTTAAGCTATGGAAGTTCAACTTTGAGCAATATCTACAAATCCATGATTACACCCTATGGGAAATCATTGAATATGGAAACACATTCGATAAAGCTCGAAAGATTGCAGATGTCGTAGCTACAAGAACAGCTGTTCAAGGATGCTCTGAAGCAGATAGAAAAGAAAAACCTGAAGATGGTAGAGCCGTGTCTGCTGAGGACCTAGGAAAGAGAAGGGTTGATATGAAAACCCTAAACATTCTGAAACTCTCTTTGGGACAAGAAAATCAGCACAAATACAGAGGTTATGAGTCTGCAAAAGACCTTTGGGCAGCACTTGAAGTTACCTATGGTGGTAATCCTGATACTGTGGAAGAGAAAAAGAAGCAACTCTTACATGAGTATGCTGTTTTTAAGGCTCAACCTAATGAGAAGCTAAAGACTTCTTGACATTACAAGCAATTTATCCTTCATGGGGACAGTAATTGGTGATGTTGACATTATTGCCACTTTTCTTAAAAGCCTTGGTGATGCATGGAAGATTGAGGCAAGATCTATAATTGCCAACAACACTCACAAAAGTTCTACTTTTGATGATGTTTACAACAAACCGAGGCTGTTGGAGAATGAAACTCTTTGTGATCATGGAAGTAAGTCTACCAATGGAAACATGGCCTTCTTCTCACATAGTGAAGGTCAATTTGATCAGAAGGATTCATACATGCACCCAGTTACAGGATCAACATGTGTCAACACTGGATCATATCCTGTCAACGCTTCACATTCAAACGCTGACACATAAAAAATTGACTCACCAAGAGTTAAGCCTGTTGGTATTGATCTGGATACTGTGTGTGCATACATTGCTTCATTGCCCAATGGTTCAGTGATTACATATGAGGACCTTGAGCAATTTAGTGATGAGCATTTGGAGGAGATGGATATTAAGTGGAATATGGCTCTTGCAAGTATAAGAGCAAACAGATGGAATAGAAGATTCAAGAAGAAGATGACTTTTAATGCTAAGGATAATGCTGGATTTGATAAATCCAAGGTTGAGTGTTACAATTGTCATCGTATGGGGCACTTTATGAGAGAATGTAGATCTCCAAGAAGATCTAATGCTGGAAAACCCTCAAGCCAAATTGTTAAGGCTCAGGATCCCAAGGCCATGATGGCAATGCAAGAAATTGATGGTATTGGATGGGATTGGAGCTATTTGGCTAAGGATGAGGAAGAGAATAAAGCTTTGGTTGCTGAGATGGAAGAAGAAGAGCATGTTCACTATGCCCTCATGGCACACTCCTCATCTTCATCAGACAATGAGGTATATCATGATGCTTTTGTAGTAAGGGTTGTCGTGTAAATACTGAAAGACTTAACAAAGAGGTTTTAAGGTTGTCAACAGATGTGAGTAATGACAGATGCAGGTTGTCTAACTATCAACTTGCTCTTACTCAAACTGGAAAGACTGTAGCTGAGTATAAAAAAATGGAGTTTGACCTAAAAGATAAAATAAATATCTTAAAACATGATTTAAATGCTAGTACTGATATTAGAAAAATCATGGAGAGGTTCAATGCTGAACTACAGGTTAAGTTAGATGAGGCTATCAAGAATAAGGATAATGTAGATCTTAAAATTCAGAGATTTGATAAAGCCTCACAAACCCTAGGAGAATGTGTTAGTAAACAAAGGGATTCTAGGGACATGACTGGCATTGGGATGAAAGAGTATGCTGGTGTTCCACCACCAGCTGGGGACTTCTATGGTGTCCAAAGAAAGGACTTATCTTGGACTAGTTTACCAGAACTCCAAGAAGAGGAATTTATTCCTCCACCAAGAGTCCTTACCCCAGTAGAAGAATATAGGCAAAAGTTGACTGATTTGGATGAATGGAAGAAAGCCAACCCTACCTTGTTTGTCAAGGGTGGCATGCTTAGTGATAGCCCAAATGAGTCTAACCCTATCAAAGTAACAAACTCAATCACTGGCAAGACTGTTGACCTTGGCTCAAACGTTGTTAAAAAACCTAGCATTAAATATGCAGAAATGTATAGGAATACTAGGTCACCAAAAAGCCAAGTTAGTGATAATGGAACATGTTTCTTTTCTTCTAGACCTAGAGTTATGTCTAGAAAAGCCTGTTATACTTGTGGTAGCTTTTCACATTTAGCCTATAAGTGTGTCAACGCTTCCAAGGTCAACGCTGACAAAAGGTCAAACACTGTCAGACACAAAAATTTTGTGGAGCAAAGTCCACAAGTTGTTAGACCAGCCCTATTCTTTACTAAAGGCTCTAACACTTATGGACAAAGACCTTTTCAGAAGACCAATACATGGTCTAATAGGTAATGGGTTCCTATAGCAAACCCTAGGTTCAACACTGATAATTGTAATTTCAGCGTTGACAAGACCAAATCAAACGCTGACAGAAACGTTGTCAGACCAAATAATGGTAAGTATTTGCAACCACATGGAAAGGGGTCTAAAGCTTCTTCTAGCTTGACATAGAGACCTAAGCAAGATCAAAACCCTAATTCTAATGGGATTTCTATGAACTGTAACAGATTTAATTATATTTCAAAGGTCATCACAAAACCAATTGGGGTTAACTGGGTGTTCAATCCAAAAAGGGATGAACAAGGGGTTGTTATGAGGACTAAGTCTTTTCTTGTTGAACAACCAAATGAATCCAAGTCTGCTCAGGCTTGGGTTCCCAAAGAAACTAATTTGTTTTATTTATGTGCAGGGCATTCAAAAGCAGGTAAATGATTATGGCTATTGGGATAGTGGATGCTCTAGGCACATGACTGGGAAGGAAGATTATCTCACAAACTTCACTCCCATTAAGGATGGTGATAAAGTTTACTTTGGAGGCGGATATGGAACTATCACAGGCAAAGGAACTATTCTCACCAACAATTTGCGTTTTATAAACGTGTTTCTTGTAAAAGAACTTGATTATAATCTTTTTAGTATATCACAAGTTTGTGATAACAAAAATAAAGTTCTTTTTACTGATACTGAATGCTTGGTGTTGAGCAAGGATTTTAAAATACCAGATGAGAAATTCATTGATTATAGGACACCTAGGAATAAGGACATTTACAATGTGAATCTTAATCGATTAGGATGAATAATAACTTGTCATGTCTTTATGCTAAGGCTTCAGTTGATGAGAGTAATTTATGGCACATGAGACTAGGGAACATTAACTTTAACGATATAAACAGACTTGTGAGACTTGGCTTGGTTGATGGTTTGCCTGAAAAGGCTTTCCACAATGACCACTCTTGTGTTACATGCCTTAAAGGAAAACAACACAAGGTACCATTTAAGTCTAAACAGGTGCACTCTAGTTCTCAACAACTTCACTTGCTGAATATGGACCTGTTTGGTCCAACTAATATAGAAAGCTTGAATGGTAAATCTTACTGCTTTGTCATCACATATGACTTTTCTAGGTTTACTTGGACTTTCTTTTTAGCTTTGAAAGTGACACTACTGATACTTTAATTAACTTTATTAACCAAATTGAAAAGAAGACTGGTAATGAAGTTAAAATGCTTAGAAGTGATAATGGTGGTGAGTTTAGAAATAAGTTGTTGGATGATTTTTATGCCAAGAAGGGGATTACTAGACAATTTAGTGTTGCCAAAACCCTACAGCAAAATAGGGTTGCTGAGAGAAAGAATAGAACCCTAATTGAAGCAGCAAGGACTATGTTGGCTGATGCTCACTTTCCCATTGCTTTTTAGGTTGAGGCTGTGATTACATCTTGTTATGTTCAGAATAGAGCATTAGTCAACAAGATACATAACAAAACACCTTATGAGTTACTTTGGGGAAGGAAACCTAATATTGGTTTTCATAAACCTTTTGGTTGTCATGTAGTTGTACTAGATACTAGTGATGCCTTAGGTAAATTTAGTGCTAAAGGTGATGAAGGCTACTTCATGGGTTATTCAGTGCAGATTAAAGGATATAGGGTTTACATTAAGAAGGAAAAACGTATACTTGAAAAAGTACATGTTAGGTTTTTAGAAAGTAAACCTAGTGATCCTGGAAGTGGTCCAAATTGGTTTTTTTGACTTGGAACCTCTATCTAGCACTTTGAATTATATGCCTGTTACTAATCCAAACATTGTGAAGGTAACTTCAAGTGTTGTGGAAGAACCAGTTGTTGATGTTTCAGGTACACATGTTAATGAAGAGGTTGGATCACAAGCAGACAAGTCATCTCCCATACTTGAGTATGTCACTATTCCCATATGGACAGATGCTTTTGCTGCTGCTACTAGAAAGGAAAATGGTGGTCCCCAAGTATCACCAGTTAACAACATGCATGGTCTTTCAGGCGCTGACAAAGGAAAATCTGGCGTTGACAAGACAAATTCAGGCGTTGATGGCTCAAACGTTGACAACTCTATTTCAGGCGTTGATGGCCCAAACGCTGACAACCTTGGTTCAGGCGTTGACAACTCCTTTGACCATCTTTTCTCTTCCAATTATGAACAAGGTGAACCTTCAAGAAGAAATGGAGAGGTTCATACAGATATTGATGGAAGAGAGTCTGAAGAAGATATTGGTAACATGGATGATGAGATTGAAGACAACAGACTTTTTGAGGGAGGAGTTCTTACTTTTACAATGAAGGATCACCCCTCTTCTCTAATTATTGGAGATGTTACGTCTCCTGTTCAGAATAGAAGATCTCATCAGAATCTTGGAGGATTTATTGCCAATATACACAAGAAGGTTGATACCCCTCTTATTCAAGCATGTTTGGTTGCCTGTTTTCTGTCACAATAGGAACCCAAGAAGATTTTTGATGCTCTCAAAGAACCAAGTTGGGTGGAAGCAATGCAGGATGAGCTTCACCAATTTGCTATTCAGGATGTTTGGGAGTTGGTTGATTGTCCCAGATATGTCAGACCTATTGGGACAAGATGGGTTCTTAGAAACAAGAAAGATGAAAGAGGCATTGTGGTCAGAAACAAGGCACGTTTAGTGGCTCAAGGATTTACACAAGAGGAAAGGATAGGCTATGAGGAGGTGTTTGCACCAGTTGCAAGGATTGAGGCTATAAGGATATTTCTAGCCTATGCTTCCTGCATGGGCTTTATTGTATATCAAATGGATGTGAAAAGTGCTTTCCTTTATGGCACAATTGTTGAGGAGGTTTATGTAATGCAGCCTTCTGGTTTTGAAGATCCAGAGCATCCAGACAAGGTGTATAGAGTCAAGAAAGCTATGTATGGACTTCATCAAGCCCCAAGAGCATGATATGGCACATTGTCCACCTATCTGGTGGAAAATGGATTCAAAAGGGGCACCATAGACCAGACCTTATTTACAATGAAGACTGGTAAG
Source organism: Glebionis coronaria (assembly GCA_025667525.1). NCBI lineage: Eukaryota > Viridiplantae > Streptophyta > Magnoliopsida > Asterales > Asteraceae > Glebionis > Glebionis coronaria. Next base: position 80,084 of record JANFOE010002085.1, on the reverse strand, counting down.
GATGTCTTATTTGTTCAAGTTTATGTGGATGATATCATCTTTGGCTCCACAAACCCAAAGATGAGTGAAGACTTTTCCAGGCTTATGACAGACAAATTCAAGATGAGTGCAATGGGGGAGATGAACTTCTTTCTAGGGTTACAAGTTCAGTAGAAAGAAGACGGTATCTTCATCTCTCAGGATAAATATGTAGCTGAAATCTTGAAGAAGTTTGGCTTTTCTCCACATGAGAAAAGGGCTAGTACTCCTATGGATAGAGAACATCCTTGGGGAAAAGTTGGAGATGGAAAAGATGTAGATGTCAGGCACTATAGATCAATGATTAGTTCATTGATGTATCTCACAGCCTCAAGACCTGAAATTATGTTTGCTGTGTGTGCATGTGCACGCCATCAGGTGACTCCCAAAGAGTGTCACCTTCATGCTGTCAAGATAATCTTTAGGTACCTTAGATGTTATCCAGATTTGGGTTTATGGTATCCAAAAGATTCACCATTGGTTCTTATTGCATATTCAGACAGTGACTATGGTGGTGATAAATTTGATAGAAAATCCACAACTGGTGGATGTCAGTTTCTTGGGAGTAGGTTGATATCTTGGCAATGCAAGAAACAAACAGTGGTGGCCAATTCTACAACTGAAGCAGAGTATGTAGCTGCAGCTGCTTGTTATGGACAAGTTTTATGGATTCAGAACCAGCTGTTGGATTATGGGTATAATTTCATGCATACCAAGATTTTTGTAGACAATAACAGTACTTTATGCATTATTAAAAATCTTGTACATCATTCTAAAACAAAACACATAGAAATTAGACATCTTTTTATAAGAGATTGTTTTGAAAAGGGTTTAATACAACCAGATAGGGTTGACACAGAAGAAAATGTGTCTGATTTATTAACTAACCTTTTGATACTGGAAGGTTTCAATACTTGGTAACAAGTATTGGAATGATCAATCTCACTTAATATGTGCTTTGGGATCTTTTTGTAAAAGTATGTACAGGATATGCATTGTTATTGGTCTTTTTGAGAAGTTAGATTTTCCACTATATTTGTTTAACACTGACAAAGGTTATTTTAACGCTGATAAGTGTTATCGTGACGTTGTCAGCAACATGTTAGTTTTGTGGTTTTTGATCTAAGTGTGCAGGTGTTGTTAGCATTGTACCATTGGATACAGAGTTGCTTATGGATCCTTGTAGAATCATTGGAGCATGTTTCAATTTATGGATGATGGTTGGAATATTTATATTCCTATCTTGACATCAATTTTTATATACATGCATATTATTTGGCAACATATGTATCACAGTTTAAAGGGAGGTTTTAGGAATCTTTAGGACTTTTGGGTATTCAAATAATACTCTTATCATAATTCTAGATTGTGTCCACTGGTGAGTATGAGTTAGTTCACTAAATCATGAGGCACTGTAGCATGCAAAGTTGACATACTATGCATGCTGCCAAGACCTTTTTGGCCTAGAATTGGATGTGGTCCGTTGGGAGACTTGGGAATGATTTATAATGGGTTTAGCTGAGAGTTACAAGGAATTTTATGAGATAACTTAATTGTTAAGAATTTTGGTTAGCAAGGGACACTAGAGGACTGTTATGTCTATCTTGCATAAGCAAGTGTGCATAACTGGACAGTGCTTGCCGCCCTATGATAATTATCAGTTTATAGGTTATCTTCACTAGGATAAATTACTTTGTTAAGGTCCTTTTTCATTTTTATTACTTTTATTTTTGGACGCTGACAAATATTTTTCCAAGCGTTGTTATGACCAATTTAGACGCTGACGTGGCTTTGGCAAACGTTGACAAGAATATAGCCGTTGGGCGTTGATGGGTTATTTTTGACCGTTGACAATCATTGGGACCTACCCAGTTGTTATTTTTGAAAAATTTTGGGGCCGTAATTTTGGGAGTAGATAACTTTTAATTAATGCACAAGATAACTTATTTTCTTTTCAATATTTTCATCATTATATTTTGAAAATACTTGCCTTATTTCTGACCAATCACATGTGCCTATCTCGCCTATATATTTGGCTCCTATTTTTAAACAGGGTACTATCTTATTCTTGTCTAACACTTTTTCTCCTATAATTCATCTTTCATCAATAATTCACAAACAGCTTTCTTCAACAATGGCACCAAAGTTTAAACCAAGTGACTTGGTATTGGGATTCAGAAGTCAGCACAACATGATTGCTTATTTGGAGGATGATGATACTTTGTTTCCACAATACACTCAGATGGTGGCGTATTTGAATGCATCTCCATTACGATATGCTCTTTCTCATGCTCCTCTCATCCCTGTCACTCATATTAAGCAGTTTTGGAACACTGTCAGTTCCTCAACAATTAATAATGTGACTACATTATCAGCTATTGTTCATGGGCGTACTTGGGTGGTTACTGAAGCCTTGGTTCGCCAGGCTTTGCATCTTAATGATGCAGATGGTATAACCACTCTCCCCATTAATGAAATAGAACAAGGACTTCGGGCTTTGGGGTATCCTTTTCCTGATGAGGGCACTTTAGACAAATATCATAAACAAGAGTTTCCCCCAGCCTGGAAGTACCTCATACATGTCATCCTTCAATGTTTGAGTCCCAAATGTACTGCACATAATGAAATTAACAGATCTGTTGCTAGTGCAATTGTGTGCATTACAAATGGGCAAAAGTTTAATTTTTCAAAACTGATTTTTGATGGCATGTGTAAAAACAAAGGGAATAAGATGACTTTGGCTTATCCCAGATTTTTGCAAATGGTTTTTGATGTGCAAAATTACTGCACCAGGGATCATGATGATTTTTATGAGATCGCTGTGCAAAAGAAAGCTATTTTTAGTAAGATGAACTCACCCCCTCACCGTGAATTACCCCTCACCCAAGCTATGCTTTCTGTTATTGCAACAGCACAACCCCAACCATACCCACAACCACAACTTGACCCAATACCAGAACCTTTGCCTTCACCTCAACACATGGAAATTGACCAAGAATCCTTCAACGCTGACACATTATATGTTGGCGTTGACACAAGTAATCCAAACGTTGACACCTTTCCTTCACAGACCCAAACACCCCTTAACCTTCAAACTACCACCCACTCCACGTCATCTTCTACCCCACCTGAATATAGGTTACAAAAACGCCCAAGGACTACTAGAGTGTTCTCCTCTAGTGGTCTTAGCCATGTTGCAGAGAGAACCACCACCACAAGTGTGGTTGGTGCTATGAATGAGGCTGGGACTATTGGTGCTCGCTTAGATGCATCCCAAGACAGTCCTAACATCTTTAAGACCTCATCCATGCCCCATGACTCTACTTTGGGAGGTCAAATACCCATTCTAGAGGAGGGCAGATTGGAACCATATACATTGATGGAATTGACGGTTGTCTGCATTAGCTTGCAAAAGCAAAATGTAGACTTGGTACAAACAGTCAGTACACAAGGCCTTGAACTCAAGCAATTGAGGGAGAGGATTATTGTTTTGGAAATTGCTGAGTCTAGGAGAAGGCAGACAAGAGTTCTTTCATCTGGGAAGGATTCTTACAAAGGGGAGGAAGCTGCTACAGAGCCTGTTAATTTGAGTGATAAAGGCTCACATGAAGCTGCTACAGAGCCATTTAATTTGAGTGGAAAAGGCTCATATGATGGAGAATCTTTGGGTGTTGCTGAAGCCCTTACTAAATTGAAGAAGCAATCAGGTTTTGATACATCTCTGGTTACTCCTACAAATTTGAACTTGTCTTTTACAGCTATGATGGAGCAGTTCACAAGAGACGCTGAGACAAGTAATTTAGGTGTTGACAAGCAAAATTTGAACGCTGACACACCAAGCGCTGACAAGAGTAAATTGGGCGCTGACACAAGGAATTTGAGCGTTGACAGACCTGCAGATATGGTTGATGTATTCCAGTCATCAGCTATCATCAAAGAGGTGTCTTCACAGGTACCATCATCATCTTTACCCATCATTGATTCATTAGATAAGGGTAAAGGAATCATGGTAGAAGTAGAAGTTCCAAAGGATGCAACACAAGTAGAGTTTGATTTAAGGTTGGCTGCACAACTTGTGGAACAAGAAATGAAGAAGGTTGGTGAATCACCATTTGTTGTCACTTCTGAGGAACAAGAAGGAAGTGATGAAGGAAGTTCAGATTCAAGTGTGATGATAATTGAACAACCAGAAAGACTTGAATATGGTGATGACTTGGCAAGAGAGAAGCTTAGAGAGTTAAAATTGCAAGTAGATTATGATATGCCAGAAGTTGCTCAGATGTACCATGCTTGGGAGAATAGGATTATGGAGAATCCAGATTTGACAATTTCAGACCAAATTTGGGGATTGGAGATTCTTCTAAGAGTTTAAAGAGACTGCAAGGTAATTCTGAAGCATAAGGCTAGCAATGTTTTCTCACTGCTGAAGAGTGATAGAAGGGAGCTTTACTATATGTTACTCAGATGTCATGCAACTGGATGGACCTTCAAGAAATTGCAGGGATTTTCCTTTGAAGAATTGGAGTACAAGGATTATCCCATTTGGGCAAGAGTGCATGAAATGAATACTCTTAGACTTCTTTCAGATTAATGGAAAGAAGAACTTGTAGAAGAGATGGAGATTCAGAAGGCAATGATTGTTCCAAGGCCTTTGAAGAAGGGAGTCCTACTTGAGTTTCCTAAAGATCTAAACAAAGTGGTTCCCAGTAAAGCTGTTCCTAGAAGAAGCATTAAGCTCTCACCCATGGAAGCTTCGGATATGGTACAAGTGTTACCTCTTGATGCCAGAAACCCTATCATTAGCTATGAAGAGGATGCTAGTGGGTTTTGGAAGATTGGTAGATATGGGAAAGAGGTACACACATTTACTACTCTTATGTCTCTCTTTGCAAGTATGGATAGGGAAGACTTGGCAGATCTTTGGAGGTTGTTGATAGCCAAGTATGAGACTGAAGCTCCTACTTCAGTCAATGGAATAAAGCTTTGGTCAACATTCAAGAGAATGTGTGCACCAGAAGAAGAAGATCCTGTTTGGACGGATCTTGAGGATGATATTAGTGGTCTTCAATGGCGTTTGTATTCAGTTGCTGGTGTGTATTACTTGAGCTCTACAAAGTTTGCTGAGTATCTTCTTGTAGATGCTGAGTATCCCATGTCCAAAGAAGTTTTGGACAAGATGAAGACACCACAGCTGGAGATTGACTATTCAAGTGACGTGGCCAAAGATTTGATTAGGCATGTTTATTACCAATATGATAAGATTTGTAAGATTCCTCCTAGTTCTTAATTTTTATTCAGAAACTTGATTACTAGAGTAGATATCAAGTTTAGGGGAGGATTGTTGGGAATAAAATGTAGCTAGTACACTTGAATGCTGACAAGAAGAAAACAAGCGTTGATAGGAAGAAAACAAACGTTGACAGATCAAGCGTTGACAGGAAGAAGTCAAGCGTTGATAGGTTGAAGACAAGCACTGATAGAAAGATATGGTCTAGGCGTATTATGTTTCTAGTTTGTTTCTAGTAAAGATATGATCAACAATGTATTTTCTATAATTATCTTTACCTAGAATAGCTGATACGTAGACTCTTGTACAAGGCTTCTTATGTCTATAAAAGAAGACCTTTAGGTTAAGTTTCATATAAGTTTTTTAACACTTTCATTGTAAGCAAGTTTGATTCAATCAATCAAGTGAAAGTTTGTTTTACAACTGTTTGTGTGTTCTTGTTTAAGTATTAATTCCGCATAATACTTGAATTGTTTTATACTCAACAAAGTTTCTCTACGTGTTTAACTTGATCTAATCTCGTTTACACAAGCTAAATCGATCTAAGTTTGGGATCAACAACATCCTAATTGATTCTTTATTTTTACATAATGTGTCAGTAATTACGTTCACCTTCCTTGATAGAATAAATATCATGACAATATTTATTCGGAAATTCTTTCTTCATATTTTCTAAGTTTTAGTTTCGTCTCAACTATTATTTTTATCAGTTTTGCTCAATCCGACGTTTAAAGCGTCGATAAGTATTACTAGTAATTAAATAATAAATATTTAATTTTATGAAACGTAAACGTTAAAAGTTTTAAATTTTCTCGGTTCGTCCAATTATAGGAAAATGTTCAAAAGAATAAATTTGAATTTAGTTAACACGATTTTTGTTGATTTACTGAAAATAATTAGTGAGATTCGTAAATGTTCGAAAAATCTTTATTTATACTTTGGTCACAATTTTCGTAGTTGACAAGAAAAAATTGTCGTTTTAAATTTCATGTCATGGTTTCCTTAATCCCTCTTAGGTTGTCTTGAGGTATACACAAACATTTACCCCTAAACAGGAGTTTAGTTAAATGATTTGGTTATAAGCGAATGATTGCTTAAAAATTCTTTTGATAAAACATTTGTCAAAACATATTTGCACTTTCTTTTTGGTAAAACCCAAAATCTTAAATGGCTCAAATTTTTGAAGAGTCACTATAGATTCCATTATCTATTAATCACACGGTCAAATAATGTAAAGGATTTAGTCTTTAATCACATGTTAAATACTCAAGGTATAGGTTTTCATTGTTCGGCCAATTCAGGGCAATCTATAAATGTTTATTAACTCATTCTTATTCTTAGAAACAAACAAATGGTCCTTAATGATCACAAGCATGAATTTATCAAATTACAGCCTACACACGTGATTCACCAAATTTATGGATGCTACATGTGTATTAGTCAATCCAAACGACATAATATGAAACTCATAATGCTCATTACGACTTCCAGATGTAGTGATTGGAATAGATAATCTTCTTCGCGGACGCAAAGTTGATGATAACCATGCCATGGATCAAATCTTTAAAACATACACTAGAACCTTGTAAATGATCGAACAAATCTATCATCTTGGGTAGTGGATATAGATTTCGATCGTCAATTTACTTAGTTCACGGTAATCAGTAAACATAAGGAATGATAACACTATAGCTCTTCATGATGACGAGCTTGGTAGAATAAAAGCTTTCTCCGACAACTCTCTCAGTTGTACGGTAACACTTTCGATTCAGATTGTGCTGAAGTACAGTGCACACGCCACGGGTGCAACATCAGAAATATAATTGATACCAAATTCAACTTGCCTTAATGGCGAAAGTCTAGGTAATTAACCAACAAATACCTCCTAAAGTTTTAATTAACAGAAACATCTTTTAATAAAATTACTTTAAGTTCTTTCTAGATTACAATATCTATGACTAGTTCACAACCATTCACGGTATAATTTCAAGTCTAAATGCAGGATATGGTCATCCATCAAGAATTATTTAGATCACTTTTGATAATCAACATCTTATCATTTAGGGGAATTCTACTCGAGTTCCCATCAATTAAGACAATGTCGTCATGTCATAATCAATCAATCCATTCTACTGGCACTATCAACTTTCCAGTTTCATTACTGTAGATAAGATGTGAACTTCTCAAAAGACTAATAATAACTCATAATCCTTCACAAATTCAAGGATATATGGAGACACAACTACCATTAAAAGAGTAAGGTCAACGCATAATCTACGCGAGAGAATTTCAAATCAGATACATATGAAAACATTAACAAATATGAATTCATCCCATGTTTTCATTTTTGAGTACGCATTCGAAAGCTCCTCGGATCGTTACCCAGGTCATTCAAATGAAATCAAATCAAAAGAAATATTAGGAACGTCGATACATCCAGTCGGGTATCAACACTCGGTAATCAGATACTTTTCCAAAGAATCTCACCACGGAAGAATTGGACAGAAAGGAATATCAATTGTCAAATAAGACAAATTCCACAGATGAGTAATTTCGATTCAGAAGAATAAATAGTACGGGCACATATGTATGTGTCCCTAATAATATGTCCCTATTTTTGCACTTCTTGCAGATCTCATAAAATTTAATCTTTCACAACTTCAAAGAAAATGTAGTGTTTATTAATCAATTTTATGGTGACTACTAATCAGCCTTGCATGGTCCCTTCCAAATTGTATGTAGGCGCGCAACTATATACATTTTCAAGATTAACGATGCAATACTCAGTTCATCAAAACTTTATCATTATGTTTATAATAAAAACATTTTCATGCTTAATTCTTAAATAAGAATCAAAAATAAATTTACAAAGATGTTCTTTGTTATGGAAACAATTAAGTTTTCCAAGGTGTTTCATAAACAACTTCATTTCGATAACGATTACTTATAAATCTCACTTTGAATAATCCTTATAGTGATGAAAATTCAATTTTTCTCAAGGAATACTGTTTTAACTTTATAAAAACAACGAGTGATCTGCAAAAGAGTGATGAAGAGTTGTTCACCAAGAACTAACTACAATATATCAGGAAATGAGCTTAGCCAAATAATCATGAGGTTCATGACCTCGATGGCACTCAAAAGAATAATCCACAACGTAACTCAATTCGAGATGAGTACTTGTTCAATGGTTGCATCACTAATGTGAACATTAGGATGAAGCAATAAAAGATAGATACCATCGATACATGTAAAATTTAGCAATCAAAGGTAGTCTTTTCATTAATCACAAACAAGTCAAAATTGTACCGTAACACATTACGTGTCGCTATGTCATACAATTCCAAGAACTCATCCTACCAATTGATGTCTCAGTTAAGTTATGGATTATTTTTAAAAGATACCACAATGAATACTAATCTACAAGAGTCATTAGGTGTCCCACCTGTCCCGGAAGATCCATCCGTCCCAATTCAGAAGAAGATTTCTTTAATTTATTTATTGGACACTGGGCATCCTAGTCACTGGACAATGGCCTAGGAACAACCTTTAACACGAATCAACAATCAATTAAAACCTTATAATTCAATCATAGAACTTAATGTCTTTCTCTTAACAATTTCTTATTCCATACAAGTTAAATTTTACTTTATTCAAGTTTCAATCAACTTATACTCAATGCAATATCCTACCTCATTCTCCAATACTTTCATCCTTATTTTTAGACCTTAATAGGGCAAATAAAAGTTCAATATGAATAACACTTAATTTCTAATCCTATAGCTCTTACAACAATAGTTATCAAACGAGTCACTAGTATGAAATGACTCACACATTCAATTAGACTTCTCGGAAAGGTATTAGTGGCATGAGGCTTTTGGGTAAAGGCTCCAATGACAGCCTCAAGTGCAACATTCACCCTTTCGATTTCACATTTAAGAATTAGGTGACAACGAATCAGATGACATCTTTCTAGGTGGTAATGGTTTTGTCCAACTCCACTCTATAAGTAAAGATCGTCATGATATCGATATCAAATTTAATCTTGCCAATTCTTTTTCAATATCACAATCAACTAATATCTACATTTCTATGAGTATCCACCATTTTGTTTGGATCATAAATATCCACAACTCGGTTAGATCTAGAATAGCTAAAATTCCTACGGAAATAGCTTCGATTGATTTACTAGGGGAGTTAGGGTTTCTTGTGACAATCTACGTCGTATAAATATCTCGTATACGTATTGAAATAATCATCAAACAATCATGTAATCAAATTACAACATATATATAATCCAAGTTATATATATTAAAATAACACTTCTCAGTCTGGCCTTGTCGGTAACTCGAGAATTCTTCGGCACCGTTATAGTCAAAAGATTTTTAGACGTTTTGTGAAAAATGTTTATAGTTAAAAGATTTTGAAATGTTTTATTCAAAACCTTGGTTTTAAAAATCTTTCGCTCTCTATAACGAGAGCTCTGGTACCAAACTGTAACACCCCAAAAAATACCCAAATCAATACAGCGGAAGACTCGTTGGTGTTACGGGATAGCACATTACTCACATCATAGACAATGCTTAAAAATCGCGTCGTTTAATAACAAAGCAATTCCATTCATAAATATCAAGTTTTACATAGGTCTCAAGTCATAGTATTTCATACAAGTTTTACAAAGTATTTGAATGGAAATTATTATTTAAGTGTGGGCCATGAATTCTTGTTGTCTTCCCGATAATTACCTTCAAGTACCTGAGACAAAACATGTTAAAAGAAAAGGCCAGTGATAACGCCGAGTGAATTCATAGAGTTTAATAAAACCATTAATATATCATCAGTATATAATTATTACCCAAAATCATTTTGTACAAATCTTTGTAGTAGGCCATAAAATAGCCAAAGTCATTTTATACAAATCCTTATCAAAAATCATAATATAGGCTTTTGCCTTCGAAATCATTATACGAACCATTGTCGTAAAAATATCATATAATACGTTTTATAACGTTGTATAGAGTTAAATAAAAACCGTTATATGGATATGGTTATGTAAAACCAAAACACGAACATACTATCAATAATAAGACCCCGTATTGCTAGTCAGGCAATACATCGTAATTCAGTGCGTATAGCAGTATTCGTTATTTGGATTATTATAAGCCGCATGACATTGTTACCTTACTACAACAAACAACGGGTAGCTAACCCGAAACTCATTTGCCCATCTAAAACAACGTGTCTTCACAATAATCACGCTTATGTAAATCTTCTCATACATAAATTCGCTTACCAATCAATGTGGCACGACGGGGATCAACCGTCAAGGCGCGAACTGCGGTGATCTTCCCCAAATAGTACTATTATATGCATAAGCGTCTACCAAATCCCGTTAGTTCATAATTCATGCTAATGGGACTTTTAATGACATAAACTAACTAATAATAATCCACTTCTTTTCATTCGTCGGGTCATATAATCCTTCATCGGGTCACATAATCATTCGGGTCCATATCAATAAACAAACAATCGGGACAACTGGTGTCCTAAAAACTAACATGTTATCTCCCTCGTGGGTTTATAAAACATTTAATAGATTGCGAGGCTATGAACTCACGTTGATGTGGGAAAGCGGGTTATCGACAATTCGGATATACGGTACGTGCTTCAATCACGGAAACCTAGACAAATAATACTTGTCTTAGACTCTTGTCCAATGACTTTATAAAAATAACAAGTATGTATACATATGATGATTTTATATATATGATGATGATCACGTGGGTTTATAGATTCTCATTTACTCATTTTAGTGTTATGTATTGGTAACTTTTATACTAGTTTACTAGTTTTACTTATTTACATGTTTTAGGCCCAATAAGCCTATTATAAGCCCAATACCTTATATTAGTAAATTTTACACTTTTATTATCAGTACTATACTTTACATGTTGGGCCTAAGTAGGTTAAGCCCAATAAGTAAGTTTATAAGTGTTTTACCAAACTAGTCGGGTTAATAGTCCAATAAGGCTACTTTGGCCCGTTAATGTCTATATGTTGTATAGCTCGGGTTTTATCGGTTTTTACTTGTTATATAATTTTATACATCAGTATGTGAGTTTATAAAAGTTTATATTAGACGGGTCCGACCGTCTAAGTTTTATTTGACAAAAACGTTAATCTTTCGGTTTTAGCCGAAAAGACGTAAAACTTAGGTATATAGTTTTATAACTTGGAAAAACATTTATACTTGTAATTTATATAACATGTCCCATTTTAATATCAATATATATATATATATATATCTTTATTTATGATTATTATCAACTAGTGGATTTTATATATGTATCTTTTATATAAATTTTTGAGTGCTTATATTATATACTATTCATTTACAAAATCATTCCTAAATTTTAAGTACACTAAAATGTCCATATCTAGAGTTCTATAATGAGATAGGACCTAAAATATTTATGACAGAAACTACATGATATGTGCTTCATTTAACTCCTTTATAGCTACTGATGAATCAACATATAAGTATTTTAATAAATTCCTCCAAATCGGTGTAGGAAGATTTGCACTCCAATCTTGTTTAGATCATATCTCCCTCATTTTTAGGATTCCATTGCATGGCCAACTCTCACATGTGTATAAGACTTATTACTTACTGTATGTTAAGTAATATATGCTTTTTTTACAAGTTATCATATGGTCATCTTCTGTTTTATACAACCTACTTGTTTAAGCTAGATTTTATCATTCTTTTATATAACTTTTAATCATTTTAATCAAATGTATCAACACCAAATCCCCATATAATATTTTTGATCATCATTCATAATCATATACATATACATAAATAAAGAAAATAAAAGATTACATAATCAAAATAATAAGAGGATAAGAAGAACAATCTCTATACCACCAAGATTGTGTAGGTTATGATCAAGGCTTGAATTTTGATGGAAAAACTTGTGATAGATCAACACCAACTTTGAAGACCACCAATATTTGTAAACTTCTTATGGAAATCATCCCTAGGACATCATCAATCACCTCCTTGGATGTTATATGGATCACCAATCAACAAGGTTTCAAAGGAGCATCATCATATGTGTATATATCACAAAGTTTATGGCTAAATTAATCAAAAATGGGTGTTCTATGGTGAATTTGGGACTTAAATAAGAGAGAGAAAAGGGAGGATGAGAGTGGTTTTGCATGTATGTGCTTAGGAGAAATGGTTTGTGTTAGATGGTTTAATGGTTTTGTTAGGTGTAGCTTACTTGTTAAGCTTTAGCTAACAAGTGTTAGCTTTTTAGTTACAACTTTGACACATCATAAGGTGTGTGTCATGGTTTTGGCCGTCCCCTTTGAGTGGGGTGGGACAAATCTTGTTTTGTCTTATCCCACTAATTTACGGGTACTCCTCGATTCTAGTTTCCTCGATTTGCGTGCCCTCGGGTCGTTTTACGAAAAACGTTTTTATATATTATGAATCAACGACAATCTAATAAAAATTGTCTCATAAAAAACGAAGTTCAAAAACGTAAATACGTAATCCTAAGGTTTCCGGTTTAGTCGTAAAGGACGTTAAATTATTCACGTAAGTCCTAATCTCTTCTCGTAAATTAGTGAGTTTATGAACCAACACAAATTTTGAATTCCAAAATAATATTCACGGATAAATTTATTTCCTAAAATGCCTGACTGTCACCAAAAACGGTATATGTAAACGTAAGCACGTAACGTAGAATTCTCTGGTTTAAACGTAGTCGATGCTACTTCAAGACGTAGACCCAAATTTCTTCCCAAAATACGTGAGTTCATAATATAACATTAAAATAATATTTTTAAATAATACTTGAGAATAAAATATCAACCATAAATTGACGGACTGTCACACTTTTCTTGAACTTTAAGCAATGCTAACTCTTCAAGCATACTCATAGCATTAAAAGTGTACTACCAAACGATATAATAATTTGCCTGATCTTGGTTTTCACATTTCAATATAATAGTTGACTCAGAATAATCACGTTTCCCAACAAAGAAATAGGATCACGCATGAGTTGAAATAGATTCACTCCATCACTCATCACAGTGTTGTTTAGATGCACGCTTATTGACAAGATGTATATCAGTTTGTTTTCACTATAGTTATATTAGCAGTATGATTCATTGAATCCTTTGCTTGGAGAGTACCGTACATGCTATCTTGGAGAATACTGTAACTGATCATAGATCACCACCCTAAGAGCATGGAGAATTCTATTATTACTAACATGTAAGCCAAAAAGCTATATATAAATAGCTGCATCATTTGATTGAATATGATTCAAGACCATTTTGACCATCATTACAAGAGCAGCATATAACGTCTAAAACTTTTTTTGCATCTCTTGATCCAAGCAAGAGCCACAATTCTTAGTGACAAAGTGGATTATACTGTCAACTTCATCCTGGTGACTTCTAGTTAGTGCATTTTACAGCTTAGCTTTTACTTGGACTTCAAATTATCAAGCAGCAAAGGAATTAAATATATATGCAAACAAACTTTTGTAATCGTAATATTTCAAATGAATGAGGCAAATTTTATAAAGATCTAGGTACTAACATGAACGTGGGTATGACATGTAACTGTACATTAAATCGGATGCCAAAGAAACCTATATAGGAACCATCATTTATATATGATACTAACCTTTGCTTTCAGAGGTGCAACTAGGCCTCTGAATATTTAATTTTGGAGAATGATTATCGGGTAACATAATTTTCAAACCACTTGTGTAACACCCCCAAATTTATACAACACAGTACAGCGGAAGACTAGTTGGTGTTACGGGATAGCACATTACTCACATCATAGACAACGCATAAAAATCACGTCGTTTAATAATAAATCATTTCAATTCATAAATATCAAAGTTACATCGGTCCCAAGTCTTTACATTTCATACAAAGTTTTACAAAATATTTGAATGGAAAATATTGTTTAAGTGCGGGCCATGAATTCTTGTCGTCTTCCCGAGAATTACCTTCAAGTACCTGAGACAAAACATGTTAAAAGAAAAGGTCAGCGATAACGCCGAGTGAATTCATAGAGTTTAATAAACTCCATCAATATAACTTTGGTATAAAATTAGTACCAAAAATCATTTCGTACAAATCATTGTAATAGGCCATAAAATAGCCAAAATCATTTTATACAAATCTTTATCAAAATCATAATATAGGCATTTGCCTTAAAAATCATTATACGAATCATTGTCGTTAAAAACACCATACAATACGTTTTGCAACGTTGTATAGATTAAATAAAACCGTTATATGAATATGGTTATAAAAAGCCTTAAAAATCATTATACGAGCCAATGTCGTAAAAACGTCATACAATACGTCTTACGACGTTGTAGGAAAATAAAAACCGTTATATGAGTATGGTTATGAAAACCAAAACACAAACATAATATCAATAGTATGACCCAGTATTGCTAGTCAGACAATACATCGTAATTCGGAGCGTCTAGTAGTATTTCGTTAGTTTTCGGATTATTATAAGCCGCATGACATTGTTACCTTACTAAACCAACAACGGGTAGCTAACCCGATACCAATTTTGCCCATCTAAAGTAGCGTGTAGTCACAAAGGTCACGCTATGGAAATCTTCTCATACATAAATTCGCTTACCAATCAATGTGGCACGACGGGGATCAACCGTCAAGGCGCGAACTGGGGTGATCGTCCCCAAATAGTACTATTAAATGCATAAGCGTCTACCAACTACCGGTAGTTCACAATTCATGCTAATGGGACTTTTAGTGACATAACCTAACTTTAATAATCCATTTAATTCCATCTATCGGGTCCTTTAATCATTTATCGGGTCATACAATCGGGTCATTCAATCATTCGGGTCCAAAATCAATAAACAAACAATCGGGACAAATGGTGTCCTATTTAATAAAAACTAACATGTTATCTCCCTCGCGGGTTTATAAAACATTTCATAAAAACATTTAAAAGAGTGCGAGGCTATGAACTCACGTTGATATGGGAAGGCGAGTTATCGGTAATTCGGACGTACGGTACGTGCTTCAATCACGGAAACCTAGACAAATAATACTCGGTCTTAGACTCATGTCCAATGACTTTATAAAAATAACAATTATGTATACGTATGATGATTATTTATATATGATGATCAAGTGGGTTTACGTATTCTCATTAACTCGTTTTAGTGTTTACGTATTGGTATCTTTTTACTAGTTTACTAGTTTTACCTATTTATGCGTTTTAAGTCGGATAAACTTATTATAAGTTCTCTAACTTGTTTTAATCCCTTTTATACCTATATTATGAGTAGGTATACTTTCCATGTTGGGCCCAAATGGGTTAAGCCCAATAAGTTCTTTTTACAAGTTTTTATTTTATTTGGTCCATTTATTAGTCCAATATGCTTAATTAGCTCGTAAATGTCCGTATTTCTTATAGTTCGGGTCTTATCGGTTTTTACTTGTATTAGATACTTAGATATCAGTATATGACTTTTAAAAACTTTACATTAGACGGGTTTGGTCGTCTAAGTTTTATTTGGCGAAAAACGTTAATTTTACGGCGATAGCCGAAAAAGTCGTAAAAATCAAGTTTATAGTTTTATAACTTATAAGTATTATTTCACTACCATTTATATAAGTTATTCATTCATTTACCCATTTTAAATATTTATATAAATAAGATTTATAAGTTAGTGGGTTTTAATTTATATTTTATACTATTTAAATTTTGAGTGCTTATATAATAGTATTATTCTTTAATTTCCAAAAATCTGATTTTTATCTTCACTTTCACCAAAACTGCCATATCTTGAGTTCTATATAGAGATAGAAGCTCAAATTTTTATCACATAAAGTACATGATATGTGCTACATTTAACTCTTCTAAAGCTACTGTTGAATCATCTTCTAAATATTTTCTAAAAATTGTCCAAAACAGTAACCTCAGATTTATACCCTAAACTTGTTTTGATCATATCTCACTCATTATTTTGATTCCATTGCATGGCCAACTCTCACATGTGTACAAGACCCATAGATTACTGTAAATCCATTCTAATTCATCATTTTATCAGTTTACCATATGGTTCTTTACTGTTTTATACAGCCATCAAATTTAACCAAGATTTTAACCTTGTTTCTTATAATCTTTCATCTTTTTAAGCATGTTTATCAACAACAAATCCCCACATAACATTTTTATCATAATATAATCATCATATACATATACAATAGGAAATAAAATACATGTTTACATAATCAAAATAACAAGAAGTTGAGGAGGACAATCTTTTATACCACCATGATGATGTAGGTTGATCAAAACATGGATTTTGATGGAGAAACTTGTGATGCACCAAGACCATCTTCATGACCACCAATCTTCCTAATCTCCTTGTGGAAAATCAGCCTCAAGAAACCATGAATACTCCTCCATGGATGTTATAATCACCACCATTCAAGAGAGCTTCAAGAGGGCTTCAACATATGTATAAATAACACATGATTTTGTGGTTGGAATTGATCAAGTGAAGGTGTTTTGTGGTGAGGATGGGACGAACTAGAGAGAGAGTTGAGAGGATTTTGAGGGTGGTTTGCATGTTGCAAATGGTGGATGTGAAGAAGCTAATGGTTTTGTGCATGATTTGCTTACACTGTAAGCTTCTAGTTACATGTGTTGTACCTAGTAACCATGAGATGACACCTCATGGGTGTGTTAGTTTAATAATGCCGGTTTAAATGGGGGTGGGACAAGTATCCCACTTGTCTCATCCCCATTTATTTACGGGTACTCCTCGATTCCAGTTTCCTCGATTTGCGTGCCCTCAGGTCGTTTTATGAAAAACGTTTTTATAAATTATGAATCAACGTTACAAAACGAATCCAATAAAAATTGTCTCATCAAAAACGGAGTTCGAAAACGTAAATACGTAATCCTAGGGTTTCCGGTTTTGTCGTAAAGGACGTTAAAATAAAATCGTAAGTCCTAATCTCTTCTCCTAAATTTGTGAGTTTATGAACCAACACAAATTTAAAACTCCAAAATAATATTCACGGATAAATTTAATTTCTGAAATGTCGGACTGTCACTAAAGACGGTGTATGTAAACGTAAGCACGTAACGTTGAATCCTCCGATTTAAACGTAGTCGACGCTACTTCAAGACGTAAATCCAAATTTCTTCCCAAAAATAAGTGAGTTCATATTGTAACATTAAAATAATGTTTTCAAATAAATATTGAGAATAAAATATCAACCATAAATTGACGGATTGTCACAGCATTTACCCCTAAACAGGATCTTTTTCCTCAAAGATCATCTTACCTTACTACTCGCTTCTTATAGAGTTAAAGCCATGTGGGTATTTCCTCCACATTTGGTCTTTTTCTCACAAGTGCAATTCATTACAATACGCGAGTTTCATCAAACATAACTACAGGAGTAAGATCAGGCTTAATGTTGACTTACTTTCTCTATCCATGATGTTCACGGGTTTCTGATGAATGCAACTTTTCGCCGATCTAAGCTTTACTAAGAACAATAAAAGCTTATATGCCTTTCAATCCCAACTTTTACATCATCTCAATGGTCCCATACAACGGGGACTTATATCCTATGATTTGTCAGATCATGAATTCATTTTTCCAAGGTTAAACATTTTGGCATAACTTCTCTACCCATCTGGCACTTCAAGATCTACATTTCACATTCACATAACCTCTTGCCCACTATCGGCAGTCAATAATCAAATCCTAATTTCAATATTCATTTCAGATCTCGCGGGTCGGGTATTTTGCAAGGATAGGTTCGCCATCATAGGAAACCTTAAACCTAAGAGACATGTCCAACTCACAATGGGTGTATGTCGGGTGTCTTCATCTCAACTCTTGCTTACAGATGCTCTAAGATTTAGATCCTAACAAGATTAGATCTCGATCCTAATACGATAATTATCAATGATAATCTCTTCAAAGGAAAACGATTATACGGTTCATTACCAAAGGTCAATTATTCAAACATAGAACAACACTTATATTACTTTGTATCGTTACTTTACCTCGTCCCTTCGATTTGGGGTGGTACATAGCACTCTCATCAAGGTTCGTTCTCAATGATTTCTGAGCAAATCTCTAGAAATTTGATGCGAAGCGAGGATCTTGATAAAGATGTTCGATACAGGCACACTATGTTTACATAATTCTTTGCATTTATCATTAACGGAAATGATATTAGCAGATTTGGTCAGTCTGTCGACGATGACCCAAATCGAATCAAATTCAGATGATGACCTTTGCAATAGCTAGACGTTTACTAATGTATTAGGCGATATCTGCCTTCATAATTGCCATCAGTACAACTTCTTCAGACAAAGATACTTTTAGTCATAAATGACATAAAGAGAATACTTATACTTACAAATTCCAACATAACTATATCTCACAATCCTCCATATTTAGGCAATCACAAGTGGCCTTTAAAACATTTAACGCTATTGGCTTATTTATTTTAATGGTTCACATTAGACGCGAACTCCATTTATTATCTATATTATCCTTTTTACAAACATCGTTTATTTTTATATTGTTCGGCAATTTATTTTGCACCTTCATTATTAAGGAACATGTCCTAACTGGTTCTTTATCTTTTCTACATAATGCGTCTGTATCTATATTCACTTCTTATGATGATATAATTATCATGTCCACAATTCACTCAGATATTCTTTCTATATTATGCGTCAGTAATTACGTTCACTTTCTCCTGATGAAATAAATATCATAACTGTATTTATTCAAAATTCTTTCTTCATATCTTTTATGTTTCAGTTTCGTCTCAACTATCATTTTTATCAGTTTTTCCTCAATCTGACGTCTAAAGCGTCGATAATTATTATAATTAATTAAATAATTATTAGTTAAATGTTTTTTTTTTGAAGCGTAAAAGTTTTAAATTTCTTAGTTCGACCAATTATATAAAATGTTCAAAATAAATTTGGATTTAATTAACAAGATTTTTGTTGATATATCGAAAATATTTAATAAGATTCGTAAATGTTCGAAAAAGCTTTGTTTATAATTTGGTCAAAGTTTTCTTAGTTTGAAAAGCAAAATTGTCGTTTCAAATTTTTAAGTCATGGTTTAAATGGTTTCCTCCATCCCTCTTAGGTTATCTTGAGGTATACACAAACATTTACCCCTAAACAGAAGTTTAGTTAAATGTTTTGGTTATAAGAGAATGACCCCTTAAAATCCTTTGTTAAAACATTTGTCAAAACATATTTCCATTTCTTTTTAGTATAACTCAAAGTCTTAAAAGGGCTCTTAATTTTTGAAGAGTCAATATAGATTCCATTATCTATTACTCACATGGTCAATTAATATAAAGGATTTAGTCTTTAATCACATGTTAAATATTCAAGATACAGGTTTTTATCGTTCGGCCAATTCAGGGCAACCTATAAATAATTATTAACTCATTCTTATTCTTATAAACAAATAAATGGTCCTTAATGATCACGAGCATGAATTTATCAAATTACAGCCTACACACGTGATTCATCAAATTATGAATGCTACATGTGCATTGATCAATCCAAACGACATCACATGAAACTCATAATGTTCATTACAAGTACCGGATGTAGTGATTGGAATACATAATCTTTTTCGCAGATGCGAAGCTGATGATAACCATGCCGTGGATCAAATCTTTAAAACATACACTAGAACCTTGTAAATGATCAAACAAATCTTCCATTTCGAGTTATGGATATCGTTTTCGATTGTCAATTTACTCAGTTCACAGTAATCTATAAATATAAGGAATGATATCACCATAGCTCTTCAGGATGACAGGCTTGGTATAATAAAATCTTTCTCCGACAACTCTCTCAGTTGTACGGTAATTCCTTAAATTCAGATGGTGCTGACGTACAGTGTACAAGCCACAGGTGCAGCACCGGGCATATAATCAATACCGATTTCAACTTGCCTTAATGGCGAAAGTCTAGGTAATTCATCAACAAATACTTACTAAAGTTTCAGATCACATACACATCTTTTAATAAATTCATCTTAGGTTCTTCCTAGATTATAATATCTATTACTAATTCAAAACAATTTACGGTATAATCCCAAGTCTAAATACAGGATATGGTCATCCATCGAGAATTATTTAGATCACTTTTGATAATCAACATCTTATCATTTAAGGGAATCCTACTCGAGTTCCCATCAATTAAGACAATGTCGTCATGTCAAAATCAATCAATCCATTCTATTGGCAATTCCAACTTTCCAGTTTCATTACCGTCGATAAGATGTGAACTTCTCAAAAGACTAATAATAAGTCATAACCCTTCACAAATTCAGGGATATCTGGAGACACAACTACTATTAAAAGAGTAAGGTCAATGCATAATCTACGCGAGAGAATTTCGAATCAGATACAGACGAAAACATTTAACGAATATGAATATATCCCATGTTTTCATAATTTGAGTACGCATTCGAAAGCTCCTCGGATCGTTACCCAGGTCATTCAAATGAAATCAAATCAAAAGAAATGATAAGAACGTCGATACATCCAGTCGGGTATCAACACTCGGTAATTAGATATTTTTCCTAAGAATCTTACTACGGGAGAATTTGACAAGAAAGAATTTGTCAATTGTCAAATAAGACAATTTCCACAGATGAGTAAATTCAACTCAGAAGAATAGATGCTACAGGCACATAGGTAGGTGTCCCTAACTGTTGTCCCTAATATAATGATGTTATAGTCACGAATTAAAGAAAGAAAGGAAGAAATGAGAAGAATTCTAGAGAGAGAAAGTAGTGAGAGAAAGTAGAGAGAAAGTGGTTGGTGAAACTTGTGGAATATTAGATTAGGAGAAAAATGAAATGACCAACCACCCTTCCTAACATGCTAGGAAGGGTTTATATAGCCTTTGCTTACATGTAGCTTAATGGGCTATATGATCATGGGCCGGGCTTTCCTTTTGGGCTTTGGTTACTTATTAATGAACCTTAGCTTAAAGTTAAGCCCGTAATTACACGACTAATATACTACCTATTACAACGTTCTAAAATACGATACATAATAAACATATGACCGAGCATTCTTGTTTGGCTCAATATTTTGAGGCTAACACTAACACTATGTCCTTATTTTTACTTCTTGCAGATCTCATAAATTTTAATCTTTCGCAATCTTCAAAGAAAATTTAGTGTTTATTAATTAGTTTTATGGTGACTACTAATCAGTCTTGCATGGTCCATTCCAAATTGTATGTAGGCGCGCAACTATATACAATTTCAAGATTAACGATGCAATACTCAGTTCGTCAAAACTTTATCATCATGTTTATAATAAAAACATTTACATGCTTAATTCTTAAATAAGAATCAAAATAATTTTACAAAGATTTTCCTTGTTATGAAAACAATTAAGTTTCCAAAGCGTCTTATGAACAACTTCATTTTGATATCAATCACTTATAAATCTTACCTTGAATAATCCTTATTGTGATGAAAATTAAATTTTCTCAAAGGATACCGTTTTAACTTTATAAAAACAATGTGTGATCTGCAAAAGAGTGATGAAGAGTTGTTTACCAAGAACTTGACTACAATATGATAGGAAATGAGCTTTTGCCAAATAATAATGAGGTTCATGATCTCGATGGCACTCAAAAAGAATAATCCACAACGCAACTCAAATCGAGATGAGTACTTGTTCAATGGTTGCATCTCTAGTGCGAACATTAGGATGAAGCAATAAAAGATAGATAACATCGATACATGTAGAATTTAGCAATCAAAGGTAATCTTTTTATTAATCACAAACAAGTCAAAATTGTACCGTAACACATTACGTGTCACTATGTCATACAATTCTCAGAACTCATCCTACCAACTGATATCTCAGTTAAGTTAGGGATTCTTAAAAGATACCACAATGAATACTAATCTACAAGAGTCATTAGGTTTTCCACATGTCCCGAAATATCCATCGGTCTCAATTCAGAAGAAGATTTCTTCAATTTATTTCTTGGACACTGGGCATCCTCGTCAGTGGACAATGGCCTAGGAACAACCCTTAACACGAATCAACAATCATTTAAAACCTTATAATTCAATCACAAAACTTAACGATTTCCTCTTAACAATTTATTATTCCATATGGGTTAAATTTTACTTTATTCAAATTTCAACCACTTTTATACTCAATTCGATATCCTACTTCATTCTCCAATACTTTTAATCTTTATTCTTAGGCCTTAAAAGGGCAATATAAGGTCATTATGAATAACACTTAATTCCAATCCAATAGCTCTTACAACAACAATTATCAAATGAGTCACTAGTATGAGATGACTCATATAGTCAATTAGACTTCTCAGAAAGGTACTAGTGGCATGAGGCTTTTGGGTAATGGTTCCAATGACAGCCTCAAGTGCAACATTCACCCTTTCGATTTCAAATTTAAGAATTGGATGACAACAAATCAGATGACATCTTTCTAGGTGGTAACGTTTTGTCAAACTCCACTCTATAAAGAAAGATCGTCATGACATCGATATCGGATTTAATCTCACCAATTCTTTTTCAATATCATAATCAACTAATATCTACACTTCTACGTGTAGAAATGCTAGTTATGATCCGGTGGTCTAATGTGGTGGTAGATGTTGGTGGAAGCCATTGATGGCTTAGAGAGAGAGAAGAGTGGTTGAAAGAGAAATGTAAAATGTATTGAAATGAAAAAAATGACAATCAACACCCCTCCTTGGAAGCTAAGGAGGGTGATATGAGTTTAAACTCATATCCTTTTATCAACAAATAACCCTAAAACATGAAGCAAAATACCAATTTATTTGGCAAAAACAGTATTATGTGGTATGTTTGTGTTTGTGTGCACTTGTGTAGGTAAGAAGATACATTTTCAAGCAAACAAGGAAAAATCAAGCTCAAATGGATGAAAAAGACAAAAGAGGATCAAAAGTGACAAGACTTTGAAGAATAAGGACCTATCTTGACAACTTATGAAAGTTGAAGGACTAAAAGTGAAATAATGTAAAAGTCATGATTCAAGTCAAACCTGGTCAACTATCAAGTCAACTCAGTCAAGGGATGATTTTGTTGAAGAATCAAAGTTAAAGGACCAAAAATGTCAAAAGAATGAAGATCCTGGCTTAAAACAGCAATCTGCCAAGTAGAGGGACCAAATCTGCCAACTTTGGAAAGACATGCAAGTTTGATCCATGTGACAAGAAAAGCAGCCAATGGGAAGAGAGATATTGCATAACACGGATTGCCACTTCAGCATTTAATACCCACTATCGCCGCCTCTCATTTATTATACAATCTAAACAGTTTGATCCACAACTCATCCTCACAACAAATAAGAAACTGACACGTGGCGTCTTCTTCAAAAAGAAAAATTGCCAGGATCGTGATTAAGATAGAAGCCATTTCATGGGAAGATTAAAACACCAAACTTGCTTAATTTTGAGAGACGAGTTCAACGGTGCAAACCAATTAACAAGACATTCATCCAATCAAAAATACCCAATTCATTGTTCATACCTTCAAAATGCGGATTTGCAGATTTCTCCACGTGGCAAGCTGGGATTGGCCCTGACACGTCACCAACCCCAACTAACTCTCCTCTCATGCCTATAAATACCTAGTTTAGTCTTCATTTGTAAAGCGTAGCTTAATTTTGTAAAACACCTAGTTCTCCCTTTCCTTTCCTTTTTCCCTTAATTCTACTCTAACTACTCAAGAGTCTGACGAACTCTTGAGTTAGTTAGTTAGTTGATAGCTTGTAACAAACTTTGTAACTGATTTCCCTCAATAAAATTCAAATTTACTCTTTCCCGCCAATTCTGTTCTTATCAATCCAGTTCATTACTTGCTGTTATTGGATCATCCTGTTGTTGATTTGTGTTTGTTATGATCTTTAATTGATCATAATTGACATTGAGGAAGAGTGGAAGCTGTTTGATCAGAATTCATCCATTCCATTGTTCATTTGAAGTTTTTGAGCAGATTAAAGGTGGTAGATGATTTGTAGCTGTTTGATTGTTGATTAAGTGTTCCCTAGTGATAAGGTGGTGGTTATCACTAGGGCAAGAGAGCTCAGCGCTCCTCTTCTTCTCAAAGGATTACTACAATAGGTTCTATAGTTCTAATTTTTTGTTCCTCTCAACAAGTAAACTGCATGCTTCATTTTCCTAGTTTAATTTGATTGTTTGCATGATAAAAGTTGTTAATTCAGTTGTGGATTGATTCTAGGCCTTTTGCAGTTTAAGTGTAGTGGTTATAGCTTATTGGTTTAGCACTTTATCTGTTTTCAGTCTTCACAAGTCTTACTATACATTTGAGTAATAGTGGTGCTTAGCTCTTGTTGCTTGCTTGTATACATTGCATCTTGGTTTATAAACTTAGGATGCTATAGCTTTTAACTCAGTATAAACTTTTGCTCAAAAATCTTTCACAAAGTCTCATAAAAAGATCAGAAGTAGTGTTTGGCAATAGGTTTAAGCCATAATCATTGTGAGATTTGTAGTGTTTTAGTTGTAACAAGTTGGATTTTTAGCTTGTTTTGGTCTTGTGTGATCAAGTTGAGTTCAATTTTTCTGATATCTTCCACTCATAAGTCAAATAGCTCACTTTTGTGCTTTGAAACTTTGTGCATCAATCTTTGCAAACTAGCATTTTTAGAACTTTCCATTTTCAAATCATCATAGCTCCTTTGTTAGTTAATCATTTTCTTCCAAACATTTTTCTATAGCTTAAGTAACTTCTGAAGTTTTAGTGTTAAAAAGGAATTTCTACAGTTCTAGGTAATAAGCCAGAAAATAGCTTTTTAGTTCAACCTTAGCAAAGTGATTTTTCTGTGATCAAGTAGTGCACTGTTTTCTTGAATCTTCAAATCTACTTCACAAAAGTTGTGATTTTCTTTTACAAAAACGTTTACAAAGTGTTGAATATTGATTTTAGAGAATTTGAGCTTTTTGCAAAATCTGGTCAAACTTGGTCAACATAAGCTCTTTTGAGCTTAATTCAGATTTCTAGCTTATTTCTTGATGAAAATAGTTCTGGTTTGATTTCCCATTCTTGAAATAAGTTGCTTAATCAGTTTCATTACAAAAATCAAGTTGTGACTGTTTGGTTTAAGCTGTAGCTTATTTTGAGCTTATTAATAAGCACTCATTAGCTCATTTTCCATCTTTAGCTTAATTCCTTAGACACACGTAGTTTAAATTGGATTTGAAGTCTTTTGCAATTTGTTTCATTGATTTTGGTTTAGTAATAAGCTCAAACAAGCTTATTTTGTTCTTAACCCGTTTTTGATTAAAAAGTTTTCGAAAATTGCAAATAGGTCCTTAAAGGTTTAATCAGTTTTAATTCCTAGCTAAACTTCCTAATTTTCTGGAATTTGCAAAGTTTAAGTCCTTTACTTTTGAAAGTGTTTAAATTCAGTTGGATAGTTTGTTAATTTGTTACCATTTTGGTTAGTTTGTTACTAGTTTTACATAATTGGTCCTTGTAGTTAACTGTTTTGCATTTTTAGTCCTTATAATTGTTAGAATTTACATTTTGAGCATTTATCTTTCATAGAAATTACATTTTCAGTCCTTCTAGTTTTATATTTTGTTAATTGAATTTTGTTTGAATAAAAAATTGGTATTTGCAAAATGTTTTACGTATAAGTAGTTTAATATTTTTCATTTTTAAATAGTGTTGTTTGAATTAGCAATAGATTATCCAAAAAACGTTACCAACCAAGAACAATTAAAAGCAATAGATTGTTAGGCCTTTCAATTTGTCAAGAATCGAGAAAACGAACTTCACTATAAAACACGTATTAAATGGCGCCGCTGCCGGTTCTTTGACTACACGAGAGACTATCGATTGACGGTTTTCATTGGCTTTTGGGATCCGTTCACTTTGTGAACGTTATTTTTACGTATCATAAATCAAAAACAAATAAAAAATCAAAAATATAAAAATATATAAAAACTAAAAATTAACAAAACAATTCTTTTCCTAAAGAATTGACCAAAAAAATTAAAAAATCCAAAAAGCAATCTTTTTCCTAAGAGATTGCACCCAAAAATATATATTATTGGATTCTCTCGGTTTTTATGTACATATAGTATTTTCCTTTAAAAAACTCATAAATACAAAAATATTTTCCATATATTATTATAAGTAAATACGTATACGTATAAGAACAATCAACCTACATATCTTCCATAAGTATTGCCGAGGCAATACACCGTGTTGAGGGGCGCTCCGGTCCTTGACACGTGTATCGATCAAACAAAATAAAGCAAGAATAGATAAATACTCTCAATAAGCAACAATTCGAAGAATACGAACATTTAAGTGAATAGAAAGGCGATGTGCTATAAAATGCCATCTAAGGGTCAATAGGTACTTAAGTGCTTCGCGCCACCTAACCCCCCGTTCACTTGGGAGTATTCTAAGAAGGAAGGCTTCATTGAGGGTCTTGCACCCAAAGTAGTAAATACATATATTGTTATTTTCTTGTGGATATTTAATATTGAAACTCGAAGAGGATAATCCATTTCTCTTCAAAGTCACACGAGAGCTTCTCTCTCATTCCTCGTATTGAGTTGCATGCTCACTCGCGGGCGTGCACAAATACCGATTGGTGTACAACCTCTTCCTCCGAAAGGAAGAAAAAGAGAAAGAGTAAGACCACCACCGTCCATCAAGCCGATCACGAGAATCGTGCTTTGTCACCACCACAAGAAGCCATGGCTATTGATAATCGTACTTTGTATGAACGTATGCAATCCAACATTCATGGATATTCTAGTGCCATTAAGATTCCCGACTTTCCCGCTAACACATTTGAGCTACATACATCTATGATCAATATGGTTGCTTTATCACCTTTCTTGGGAAAACAAAATGAGGATCCTCATGCTCACCTAAAGAGATTCCTTTCACTTTGCAATACCATTAAGCATAATGGGGTTCCACATGAGGTCATTAGATTGATGTTAGTGTCATTTTCCTTAGATGGGAGTGCTAAGCATTGGTTAGACACCCAACCACCCGATAGTATCACCACATGGGACGGTTTTACCACTAAGTTTTTGAACAAATTCTTTCCTCCACAAAAGACTATGGCTTTGAGGAATTTAATTATGGGCTTTACACAAAAACCTAGTCAATCCTTTAGTGATGCTTGGGAAGAGTATAGTGAGTTGTTGAGGCGATGCCCTAACCATGGATTGGATGATGTAAACCAAATCAATACCTTCTATAATGGCCTTAAACCTCACCACCAAGATTCACTAAATGCTTCCGCGGGAGGAAGTATTCTTCTTAAAACATACCACGAGGCTTTGAACATTATTGAGACTAAGGCAATGGTTCAAACAAACAATCCATTTGAAGAAAGGGTTCATGTTATCCAAAACACTTCTCAAACTCCTTGTGACATCCAACTTCTTAAAGAGATCCTTCAACAAGTCAAACAAGGACAAGAAATGACTCATGACATGGTTCAAAATTTTAAGAGCATGACATTGAACAATTCCTCAAATAATGTGAATGCCATCACCATTTCTTGTGTTACTTGTGGAGGTCCCCACTCTTATGAACAATGTGATAAGGTGCAAGGGTATCAAGGGGAATGCTATGCTTACCAAGAGGAACATCGTGAACACTTCAAGCCTAACATCAATCCAAATAACCTTTCTTACAAATCCCAAAATTACCTTACTCCACCCGGCTTCCCACCCCAACCACCCACCCAAATTCCACAAAATCCTCCTCAAATTTTAGCAAGGAATCAAGGGCAAAGACAACCATACCAAGGAAATAACTACAAGGCACCCAATCAATTTCAACCTCAAGCAAATACCTTTTATCCACCACAACAAGGATTTAATCAACCACTTCCCTTTATTCCCAATCAAGCATATGCTCCAATACCAAATCAAGCTTACCCTCAAAATCCAAATCAAGGATATGGGATGCAAGAGACTCAAGAGTATGTTGACAAGAAAATGCGTGAAATTGAGAAGAGAATGAATGACCAATTGAAACGTACAATGGAGGAACAAATCAATAGGGTTTTAGTGGCGGTAACTCAAAGACCACAAGGGGCTTTACCTTCTAACACACAAACAAACCCTAGGGCCAATGTCAATGCTATTACAACAAGGAGTGGAACAACAACAAAGGATCCTTCACCTCCTAAGCCTAATATTGTTCAACCCACTTGTGCTCCTACTTGTGACAAGCCTTCTACTTCTACTCCACCTCCTCAAAATGCTCCTATTCACTCAAACACACCTTCTCAACCTCCTCATACTTCTCCTTTACCTTCCACACTTCCCAATGAAGAAGCTAACAAAGACAAATCTTCCACCACAACACCTATTCCACCTACACCAAAACCTACTCTTCCATACCCTTCAAGGTTGAAAAAGGACAAGTTAAAGAACAAAGATGACATCCAAGTCTCCAATTTCTTAAGGATGTTCAAGCAACTCAATATCAACATATCCTTTGCGGAAGCTCTTGCTTATATGCCAAAGTTTGCTAAGATGTTCAAGGATTTGCTCTCAAACAAAGAAAAATTGGTTGATTTGCCCAACACATCACTTAATGAAAATTGTTCCGCGGTGTTACTTAAAACCTTACCAACCAAACTTGGAGATCCGGGGCGCTTCTTGATACCTTGTAATTTTCTCGGTGTTGAAAATTGCATGGCTTTGGCGGATTTAGGGGCGAGCATAAATCTCATGCCTTTATCGGTTTGGAAACAACTATCTCTTCCCGAGCTCACTCCCACTAGGATGACTCTTGAACTAGCCAACCGAACCATAGCTCACCCCGTAGGTATAGCGGAAGATGTGTTTGTAGGTGTGGATAAGTTTACCTTTCCGGCCGACTTTGTAGTGGTCGACTATGACATGGATCCTAGAGTGCCTTTGATTGTTGGTAGACCGTTTTTGAGAACGGGTCGTACCTTGATAGATGTGGCGGAAGGAGAATTAATTATGAGAGTAGAGGATGAGAAAGTGGTGTTTAAGTTAGGGAAAGTTTGTGATAGAAAAGAGGTTAAGGAGTCTAGACCTTGTGAGACTATTAACATTGTGGATGTGCTAGATGAAGTGTGTAATGAACACTTACATGATGCTTGTAAGAATGCTAGTGATGAGATTCCACATGTTGAAACCGTGGCCTCAATTGCTCCCTCTTTAACACCTTTTGGAGAGAGTGATTTCCTCTTGGAGGAATTTGAGTCCAACTTTCTTGGTGATGATGATTCTCCTATTAATTGGGAAGAAGATATTCTTACAATCCAAAAGTTGCTCAATGAGGACCCTATTCCTTCTCCTATTCCACAAGAGATTACCATTGAGGAACCTTCCATAGTAAAACCTTCCATAGAGAGTCCACCTCCCATTGAATTTAAGGAACTTCCATCCCACTTAGAATATGCTTTCTTAGAAGGAAAAGACCAATTACCGGTGATTATTGCTAAAGAGTTGAAAGAGGATGAGAAGGAGCAACTTATTGAAGTCCTTAAGAAACATAAGAAAGCCTTAGCATGGAAAATATCCGACATAAGGGGAATTGATCCACATTTTTGTACTCACAAAATCCTTATGGAGGATGACTATAAACCCGCCATTCAAAACCAAAGGAGAGTTAACCCAAAAATTCATGAGGTTATTAAGAAAGAAGTGATTAAACTCTTAGATGCGGGTATGATTTACCCCATTTCCGACTCTCCATGGGTTAGCCCGGTTCATTGTGTTCCAAAGAAGGGTGGAATCACCGTGGTGCCTAATGAGAACAATGAGCTTATTCCCACAAGACTTGTAACCGGTTGGAGAGTTTGCATTGATTATAGAAAACTCAATGAGGCAACTAGGAAAGACCATTTCCCGCTTCCCTTTATGGATCAAATGCTTGAACGCTTAGCGGGAAATGAGTACTATTGTTTTCTTGAAGGCTTTTCGGGTTATTTTCAAATACCCATTGACCCTAAGGATCAAGAAAAGACCACATTCACTTGTCCCTACGGTACATTTGCTTACAAGAGGATGCCTTTTGGCCTATGTAATGCACCGGGGACGTTTCAAAGGTGCATGATGGCGATTTTCCATGACATGATAGAGCAAACCATGGAGGTTTTTATGGATGACTTTTCCGTATTTGGAAATTCTTTTAGCTCATGTCTCACCAATCTTGAGAGAATGCTTAAGCGTTGTGCGGAAACACGTTTGGTGCTTAATTGGGAGAAATGTCACTTTATGGTGAAAGAGGGGATTGTTTTAGGACACAAGATATCCAATAAGGGATTAGAAGTTGATCGAGCTAAAATTGATGTGATTGCTAAGCTTCCCCCACCCACTTCGGTTAAAGGTGTGAGGAGTTTCTTAGGTCATGCGGGATTTTATAGGCGCTTTATACAAGATTTTTCTAAGATAGCTAGACCGATGACTCATCTCTTGGAAAAAGAGGCTCCTTTCATTTTTGATCAAGCTTGTTTAGAATCTTTTGAGACCCTTAAGGAAAAATTGACTAAGGCTCCCGTTTTGGTTTCTCCAAATTGGGAATTACCTTTTGAGCTTATGTGTGACGCTAGTGATTATGCGGTAGGGGCCGTCTTAGGACAAAGAGTTAATAAGCATTTTCAACCTATACACTATGTGAGTAAAACCATGACCGGTGCACAACTTCATTACACTACCACGGAAAAAGAGTTGCTTGCTATAGTATATGCTTTTGAGAAGTTTAGACCATATCTTGTGCTTTCCAAGACCATAGTGTATACGGATCACTCCGCTCTCAAGTATCTTATGACAAAACAAGATGCTAAGCCTAGGCTTTTGAGATGGGTTTTGTTGCTTCAAGAGTTTAAGATCGAGATTCGTGATAAGAAAGGGGCCGAGAATTTAGCGGCGGATCATTTGAGTAGACTTGAGCATCCTTTTCAAGGAGATTTCCCACATCAAGAAATCAATGAATCCTTTCCACTAGAGGAGCTCATGTCTATCTCTTCCCAAGAGGATGCCACACCTTGGTTTGCGGATATAGCAAACTATCTTGTGGGCAATGTGCTTATTGAGGGTCTAACTTACCAACAAAAGAAAAAGTTTCTTAAGGAAGTTAAGTATTACTTTTGGGATGATCCATATCTTTTTAGGCAATGTGCGGACCAAATCATTAGACGGTGTGTAGATGGGCCCGAGGCATTTAAAATCTTAGAGGCTTGTCATAAAGGACCTACGGGTGGACATTTTGGGCCTAACTACACCGCCAAGAAAGTCTTTGATTCGGGTTACTATTGGCCTTCCATTTACAAGGATGCCCAAGAGATGGTGAAATTTTGTGATGTTTGTCAAAGACAAGGAAAAATTACACAACGTGATGAGATGCCACAAAATTTTATCCAAGAGTGTGAGATATTTGATGTATGGGGAATAGATTTCATGGGACCTTTTCCATCCTCTAAAGGAAACAAGTATATACTTGTGGCGGTGGATTATGTGTCCAAGTGGGTGGAGGCTAAAGCCTTACCTACTAATGATGCTAGAGTGGTTGTAAAGTTCTTGAAACAATTGTTTGCTAGATTTGGTGTACCTCGGGCCATCATAAGTGATCGTGGTACGCACTTTTGTAATGATCAATTCACGAGAGTTATGAAGAAATATGGAGTGAATCATAGACTTTCTACCGCGTATCACCCTCAAACAAATGGTCAAACCGAGGTCACAAATCGTGGTTTAAAGAGGATTTTAGAGAGAACGGTGGGAGAGCATAGAGCTTCTTGGTCGGATAAGCTCGATGATGCTTTGTGGGCGTTTAGGACGGCTTTTAAAACACCAATTCGTTGTACTCCTTATAGGCTTGTCTATGGAAAAGCGTGCCACCTCCCATTTGAGTTAGAACATAAGGCATCTTGGGCTCTCAAGTGGGCTAACTTTGATTTAAACCAAGCCGGTTCACATAGGAAAGATCAAATCAATGAGATGGATGAGTTGAGAGCCAATGCCTATGAGAATTCTTTGCTTTACAAGGAAAAGACTAAGAAATTGCATGATGCTAAGATCAAGAATTGTGAGTTCAAAGTTGGAGAGCCGGTTCTCCTCTTTAACTCAAGATTGAAGCTTTTTGCGGGCAAGCTTAAGTCGAGATGGTCCGGTCCATTCACTATTGCTCAAGTGTTTCCATATGGAACTCTTGAGTTGTCCCAACCCGATGGTCCAAATTTTAAAGTGAATGGTCACCGTGTTAAACATTACTTTGGGGAGGACATTTCCGTTGCAATGGTCCAAGAGGTCCCCATTTTCCCCATGAATTAATTCATTGAGGGACGAGTCGAGCTAGAGACTCATTAACTCAAGCATCGTATAACTAGGTTTAGAGTGTTGTAGGTTAGAAATAAAGGCATAGACTTGGAGATAAGTGTAGGAGAGACCTTCTTTTGTCTTCTTGATTGTTTGTAGGGTTGCTCACTCATCTCATGCTTTGGAGCTTATGGAGGAGGCCCTTGTATCCGGTTCACTTCGTTACTTTAGTGAATTTTCATTGACACCTTGTGCTTAAACATGATTTCACTAATAGTTGTCCTTTCCTTAACTTGGGTTAAGCAAAGTCTATTCATTGTCATAAGTGTAGGGGAAGTTTTTATACTTCCATGCTCTTAAACATTGAGGACAATGTTTAGCTTAAGTGTAGGGGGGTCTTCTATCGAAGTGACCTTACCTAGAACTTGTCATTGTCTTGCATGATAACATGATAAAAATGAATTTTCAACATTTTTCAAATTTTTGATCTACTTTGGCCAACAAAAATATGCATTCATAATTTTTGCATCAATCATTTTTCATTTGCATATCACATTTGCATTGTATATATTCTTTTATTTTTCATCAAAATAAATAAAAAAGGAAAAAAAAAATATAATAAAACATGGTTTTAACAAGTTTAGATTTCTTTGACATATTAGGCCCGCCATGGATATTTTGACTCAACCCGAGTTTGCTTATTTTAGCACTCTCTAGCTAGTATCCTTAACCATGTAGTCCTTCATTGGTCTATTAGGCTAAGCTTCCACTAATTTCATTCTTTGAAATTTTTAATTTGTGGAGAATGGGAAATGATAGAGTTGAAGCAAGTGTAAAAGGGCTAGATAGACTTCATGATAATTACTTGTGGATAAACCCTTCTCTTCTTGACCTCTATTTTCTTCGCTTGTATATAATTGTTAATAAATAATCAAGTACGGTTTTAATTGGTTCGTAATCTCTTATGCATTTTTGGCTAATCATTTATGGTTGATATGAGTACGTCTTAAGATTCTAAGTTAGCACGTTTTATGTGTACTAGACTTATGTCATGCTCCATATTTAGCGGGTGTTTTTCCTTTTCTTCTTTTCAAATTTCTTTGTGAGGAATAAAGAAAAATAAGAGCGGCTTATGAAAAAAATGAGTGGCTAGAAAAGAAAAAGAAAAAGAAAAGAAAAAAATAATACAAGACTCCCAAGAGGGGCAGTGTGGTGTTAATTATAGTGACTATTGAGTTCCAATATTACCTTGACGGGTTGCGGGGATTCAATAGATTGCTCCAATCCAATATTACCTTGACGGGTGATCCAAAGTCTCAAAAAGATGCGGATGTAAATTATTGTGTGAGTTTTATTTTTCTTTCCTTAGCGAGTGAGTAGTTACTTATGAAAGCATGACATGAGGATTTTACACATAAGGCGAATGACTTATTACTCTTAATACGAACTTATATTAATTGTGAGCGGTTTTTCAAGTAATGGATGAGAAGATTACTTAGGATTAAAACCGTGCTTCCTTATTTTTGGATTTTACACTTCTTATATTTCACACTTGAATAATGACAAATTTGCCCACAAGCAATTTGCTCGAATAATAACCGGTTCCACACTTAATTGTCATGAATAAGTTGATGCACTTTTTACTTGTGAATGCAATGATTCCATTTATAAGCTTGGTATGGGGAAAGTGAAACTTGAGGGTGATAAATGTCCATGATACCCAAGCCCTAATCTAAGTCATTGAATTCTTTATGAGTTATTTCCATCAAAACCATTTCAAGAAAAATTAAAAAGATATAGATAGAATTGTATTTTGATTCATTGCATTATTAAAAGTCAAAATCATGCATCATCTAGTTTAGAGTAGTGTAGATGCATCTCATATGGCCAAGGTGGATTAATTATGAGGGAAATGTAAATTTTTAAGCCTTGAAATATAATATTGCATGAGGACATGACAATGTTCAAGTGTAGGGGAATTTGATATGAGTTTAAACTCATATCCTTTTATCAACAAATAACCCTAAAACATGAAGCAAAATACCAATTTATTTGGCAAAAACAGTATTATGTGGTATGTTTATGTTTGTGTGCACTTGTGTAGGTAAGAAGATACATTTTCAAGCAAAAAAGGAAAAATCAAGCTCAAATGGATGAAAAAGACAAAAGAGGATCAAAAGTGACAAGACTTTGAAGAATAAGGACCTATCTTGACAAGTTATGAAAGTTGAAGGACTAAAAGTGAAATAATGTAAAAGTCAAGATTCAAGTCAAACCTGGTCAACTATCAAGTCAACTCAGTCAAGGGATGATTTTGTTGAAGAATCAAAGTTAAAGGACCAAAAATGTCAAAAGAATGAAGATCCTGGCTTAAAACAGCAATCTGCCAAGTAGAGGGACCAAATCTGCCAACTTTGGAAAGACATGCAAGTTTGATCCATGTGACAAGAAAAGCAGCCAATGGGAAGAGAGATATTGCATAACACGGATTGCCACTTCAGCATTTAATACCCACTATCGCCGCCTCTCATTTATTATACAATCTAAACAGTTTGATCCACAACTCATCCTCACAACAAATAAGAAACTGACACGTGGCGTCTTCTTCAAAAAGAAAAATTGCCAGGATCGTGATTGAGATAGAAGCCATTTCATGGGAAGATTAAAACACCAAACTTGCTTAATTTTGAGAGACGAGTTCAACGGTGCAAACCAATTAACAAGACATTCATCCAATCAAAAATACCCAATTCATTGTTCATACCTTCAAAATGCGGATTTGCAGATTTCTCCACGTGGCAAGCTGGGATTGGCCCTGACACGTCACCAACCCCAACTAACTCTCCTCTCATGCCTATAAATACCTAGTTTAGTCTTCATTTGTAAAGCGTAGCTTAATTTTGTAAAACACCTAGTTCTCCCTTTCCTTTCCTTTTTCCCTTAATTCTACTCTAACTACTCAAGAGTCTGACGAACTCTTGAGTTAGTTAGTTAGTTGATAGCTTGTAACAAACTTTGTAACTGATTTCCCTCAATAAAATTCAAATTTACTCTTTCCCGCCAATTCTGTTCTTATCAATCCAGTTCATTACTTGCTGTTATTGGATCATCCTGTTGTTGATTTGTGTTTGTTATGATCTTTAATTGATCATAATTGACATTGAGGAAGAGTGGAAGCTGTTTGATCAGAATTCATCCATTCCATTGTTCATTTGAAGTTTTTGAGCAGATTAAAGGTGGTAGATGATTTGTAGCTGTTTGATTGTTGATTAAGTGTTCCCTAGTGATAAGGTGGTGGTTATCACTAGGGCAAGAGAGCTCAGCGCTCCTCTTCTTCTCAAAGGATTACTACAATAGGTTCTATAGTTCTAATTTTTTGTTCCTCTCAACAAGTAAACTGCATGCTTCATTTTCCTAGTTTAATTTGATTGTTTGCATGATAAAAGTTGTTAATTCAGTTGTGGATTGATTCTAGGCCTTTTGCAGTTTAAGTGTAGTGGTTATAGCTTATTGGTTTAGCACTTTATCTGTTTTCAGTCTTCACAAGTCTTACTATACATTTGAGTAATAGTGGTGCTTAGCTCTTGTTGCTTGCTTGTATACATTGCATCTTGGTTTATAAACTTAGGATGCTATAGCTTTTAACTCAGTATAAACTTTTGCTCAAAAATCTTTCACAAAGTCTCATAAAAAGATCAGAAGTAGTGTTTGGCAATAGGTTTAAGCCATAATCATTGTGAGATTTGTAGTGTTTTAGTTGTAACAAGTTGGATTTTTAGCCTGTTTTGGTCTTGTGTGATCAAGTTGAGTTCAATTTTTCTGATATCTTCCACTCATAAGTCAAATAGCTCACTTTTGTGCTTTGAAACTTTGTGCATCAATCTTTGCAAACTAGCATTTTTAGAACTTTCCATTTTCAAATCATCATAGCTCCTTTGTTAGTTAATCATTTTCTTCCAAACCTTTTTCTATAGCTTAAGTAACATCTGAAGTTTTAGTGTTAAAAAGGAATTTCTACAGTTCTAGGTAATAAGCCAGAAAATAGCTTTTTAGTTCAACCTTAGCAAAGTGATTTTTCTGTGATCAAGTAGTGCACTGTTTTCTTGAATCTTCAAATCTACTTCACAAAAGTTGTGATTTTCTTTTACAAAAACGTTTACAAAGTGTTGAATATTGATTTTAGAGAATTTGAGCTTTTTGCAAAATCTGGTCAAACTTGGTCAACATAAGCTCTTTTGAGCTTAATTCAGATTTCTAGCTTATTTCTTGATGAAAATAGTTCTGGTTTGATTTCCCATTCTTGAAATAAGTTGCTTAATCAGTTTCATTACAAAAATCAAGTTGTGACTGTTTGGTTTAAGCTGTAGCTTATTTTGAGCTTATTAATAAGCACTCATTAGCTCATTTTCCATCTTTAGCTTAATTCCTTAGACACACGTAGTTTAAATTGGATTTGAAGTCTTTTGCAATTTGTTTCATTGATTTTGGTTTAGTAATAAGCTCAAACAAGCTTATTTTGTTCTTAACCCGTTTTTGATTAAAAAGTTTTCGAAAATTGCAAATAGGTCCTTAAAGGTTTAATCAGTTTTAATTCCTAGCTAAACTTCCTAATTTTCTGGAATTTGCAAAGTTTAAGTCCTTTACTTTTGAAAGTGTTTAAATTCAGTTGGATAGTTTGTTAATTTGTTACCATTTTGGTTAGTTTGTTACTAGTTTTACATAATTGGTCCTTGTAGTTAACTGTTTTGCATTTTTAGTCCTTATAATTGTTAGAATTTACATTTTGAGCATTTATCTTTCATAGAAATTACATTTTCAGTCCTTCTAGTTTTATATTTTGTTAATTGAATTTTGTTTGAATAAAAAATTGGTATTTGCAAAATGTTTTACGTATAAGTAGTTTAATATTTTTCATTTTTAAATAGTGTTGTTTGAATTAGCAATAGATTATCCAAAAAACGTTACCAACCAAGAACAATTAAAAGCAATAGATTGTTAGGCCTTTCAATTTGTCAAGAATCGAGAAAACGAACTTCACTATAAAACACGTATTAAATGGCGCCGCTGCCGGTTCTTTGACTACACGAGAGACTATCGATTGACGGTTTTCATTGGCTTTTGGGATCCGTTCACTTTGTGAACGTTATTTTTACGTATCATAAATCAAAAACAAATAAAAAATCAAAAATATAAAAATATATAAAAACTAAAAATTAACAAAACAATTCTTTTCCTAAAGAATTGACCAAAAAAATTAAAAAATCCAAAAAGCAATCTTTTTCCTAAGAGATTGCACCCAAAAATATATATTATTGGATTCTCTCAGTTTTTATGTACATATAGTATTTTCCTTTAAAAAAACTCATAAATACAAAAATATTTTCCATATATTATTATAAGTAAATACGTATACGTATAAGAACAATCAACCTACATATCTTCCATAAGTATTGCCGAGGCAATACACCGTGTTGAGGGGCGCTCCGGTCCTTGACACGTGTATCGATCAAACAAAATAAAGCAAGAATAGATAAATACTCTCAATAAGCAACAATTCGAAGAATACGAACATTTAAGTGAATAGAAAGGGGATGTGCTATAAAATGCCATCTAAGGGTCAATAGGTACTTAAGTGCTTCGCGCCACCTAACCCCCCGTTCACTTGGGAGTATTCTAAGAAGGAAGGCTTCATTGAGGGTCTTGCACCCAAAGTAGTAAATACATATATTGTTATTTTCTTGTGGATATTTAATATTGAAACTCGAAGAGGATAATCCATTTCTCTTCAAAGTCACACGAGAGCTTCTCTCTCATTCCTCGTATTGAGTTGCATGCTCACTCGCGGGCGTGCACAAATACCGATTGGTGTACAACCACTTCCTCCGAAAAGGAAGAAAAAGAGAAAGAGTAAGACCACCACCGTCCATCAAGCCGATCACGAGAATCGTGCTTTGTCACCACCACAAGAAGCCATGGCTATTGATAATCGTACTTTGTATGAACGTATGCAATCCAACATTCATGGATATTCTAGTGCCATTAAGATTCCCGACTTTCCCGCTAACACATTTGAGCTACATACATCTATGATCAATATGGTTGCTTTATCACCTTTCTTGGGAAAACAAAATGAGGATCCTCATGCTCACCTAAAGAGATTCCTTTCACTTTGCAATACCATTAAGCATAATGGGGTTCCACATGAGGTCATTAGATTGATGTTAGTGTCATTTTCCTTAGATGGGAGTGCTAAGCATTGGTTAGACACCCAACCACCCGATAGTATCACCACATGGGACGGTTTTACCACTAAGTTTTTGAACAAATTCTTTCCTCCACAAAAGACTATGGCTTTGAGGAATTTAATTATGGGCTTTACACAAAAACCTAGTCAATCCTTTAGTGATGCTTGGGAAGAGTATAGTGAGTTGTTGAGGCGATGCCCTAACCATGGATTGGATGATGTAAACCAAATCAATACCTTCTATAATGGCCTTAAACCTCACCACCAAGATTCACTAAATGCTTCCGCGGGAGGGAGTATTCTTCTTAAAACATACCACGAGGCTTTGAACATTATTGAGACTAAGGCAATGGTTCAAACAAACAATCCATTTGAAGAAAGGGTTCATGTTATCCAAAACACTTCTCAAACTCCTTGTGACATCCAACTTCTTAAAGAGATCCTTCAACAAGTCAAACAAGGACATGAAATGACTCATGACATGGTTCAAAACTTTAAGAGCATGACATTGAACAATTCCTCAAATAATGGGAATGCCATCACCATTTCTTGTGTTACTTGTGGAGGTCCCCACTCTTATGAACAATGTGATAAGGTGCAAGGGTATCAAGGGGAATGCTATGCTTACCAAGAGGAACATCGTGAACACTTCAAGCCTAACATCAATCCAAATAACCTTTCTTACAAATCCCAAAATTACCTTACTCCACCCGGCTTCCCACCCCAACCACCCACCCAAATTCCACAAAATCCTCCTCAAATTTTAGCAAGGAATCAAGGGCAAAGACAACCATACCAAGGAAATAACTACAAGGCACCCAATCAATTTCAACCTCAAGCAAATACCTTTTATCCACCACAACAAGGATTTAATCAACCACTTCCATTTATTCCCAATCAAGCATATGCTCCAATACCAAATCAAGCTTACCCTCAAAATCCAAATCAAGGATATGGGATGCAAGAGAATCAAGAGTATGTTGACAAGAAAATGCGTGAAATTGAGAAGAGAATGAATGACCAATTGAAACGTACAATGGAGGAACAAATCAATAGGGTTTTAGTGGCGGTAACTCAAAGACCACAAGGGGCTTTACCTTCTAACACACAAACAAACCCTAGGGCCAATGTCAATGCTATTACAACAAGGAGTGGAACAACAACAAAGGATCCTTCACCTCCTAAGCCTAATATTGTTCAACCCACTTGTGCTCCTACTTGTGACAAGCCTTCTACTTCTACTCCACCTCCTCAAAATGCTCCTATTCACTCAAACACACCTTCTCAACCACCTCATACTTCTCCTTTACCTTCCACACTTCCCAATGAAGAAGCTAACAAAGACAAATCTTCCACCACAACACCTATTCCACCTACACCAAAACCTACTCTTCCATACCCTTCAAGGTTGAAAAAGGACAAGTTAAAGAACAAAGATGACATCCAAGTCTCCAATTTCTTAAGGATGTTCAAGCAACTCAATATCAACATATCCTTTGCGGAAGCTCTTGCTTATATGCCAAAGTTTGCTAAGATGTTCAAGGATTTGCTCTCAAACAAAGAAAAATTGGTTGATTTGCCCAACACATCACTTAATGAAAATTGTTCCGCGGTGTTACTTAAAACCTTACCAACCAAACTTGGAGATCCGGGGCGCTTCTTGATACCTTGTAATTTTCCCGGTGTTGAAAATTGCATGGCTTTGGCGGATTTAGGGGCGAGCATAAATCTCATGCCTTTATCGGTTTGGAAACAACTATCTCTTCCCGAGCTCACTCCCACTAGGATGACTCTTGAACTAGCCAACCGAACCATAGCTCACCCCGTAGGTATAGCGGAAGATGTGTTTGTAGGTGTGGATAAGTTTACCTTTCCGGCCGACTTTGTAGTGGTCGACTATGACATGGATCCTAGAGTGCCTTTGATTGTTGGTAGACCGTTTTTGAGAACGGGTCGTACCTTGATAGATGTGGCGGAAGGAGAATTAATTA
The DNA here is from genome assembly GCA_025667525.1 of Glebionis coronaria. Lineage (NCBI taxonomy): Eukaryota > Viridiplantae > Streptophyta > Magnoliopsida > Asterales > Asteraceae > Glebionis > Glebionis coronaria. The sequence continues at coordinate 39,123 of JANFOE010002085.1, read as the reverse complement.
TGAGAGTAGAGGATGAGAAAGTGGTGTTTAAGTTAGGGAAAGTTTGTGATAGAAAAGAGGTTAAGGAGTCTAGACCTTGTGAGACTATTAACATTGTGGATGTGCTAGATGAAGTGTGTAATGAACACTTTCATGATGCTTGTAAGAATGCTAGTGATGAGATTCCACATGTTGAAACCGTGGCCTCAATTGCTCCCTCTTTAACACCTTTTGGAGAGAGTGATTTCCTCTTGGAGGAATTTGAGTCCAACTTTCTTGGTGATGATGATTCTCCTATTAATTGGGAAGAAGATATTCTTACAATCCAAAAGTTGCTCAATGAGGACCCTATTCCTTCTCCTATTCCACAAGAGATTACCATTGAGGAACCTTCCATAGTAAAACCTTCCATAGAGAGTCCACCTCCCATTGAATTTAAGGAACTTCCATCCCACTTAGAATATGCTTTCTTAGAAGGAAAAGACCAATTACCGATGATTATTGCTAAAGAGTTGAAAGAGGATGAGAAGGAGCAACTTATTGAAGTCCTTAAGAAACACAAGAAAGCCTTAGCATGGAAAATATCCGACATAAGGGGAATTGATCCACATTTTTGTACTCACAAAATCCTTATAGAGGATGACTATAAACCCGCCATTCAAAACCAAAGGAGAGTTAACCCAAAAATTCATGAGGTTATTAAGAAGGAAAGTGATTAAACTCTTAGATGCGGGTATGATTTACCCCATTTCCGACTCTCCATGGGTTAGCCCGGTTCATTGTGTTCCAAAGAAGGGTGGAATCACCGTGGTGCCTAATGAGAACAATGAGCTTATTCCCACAAGACTTGTAACCGGTTGGAGAGTTTGCATTGATTATAGAAAACTCAATGAGGCAACTAGGAAAGACCATTTCCCGCTTCCCTTTATGGATCAAATGCTTGAACGCTTAGCGGGAAATGAGTACTATTGTTTTCTTGATGGCTTTTCGGGTTATTTTCAAATACCCATTGACCCTAAGGATCAAGAAAAGACCACATTCACTTGTCCCTACGGTACATTTGCTTACAAGAGGATGCCTTTTGGCCTATGTAATGCACCGGGGACGTTTCAAAGGTGCATGATGGCGATTTTCCATGACATGATAGAGCAAACCATGGAGGTTTTTATGGATGACTTTTCCGTATTTGGAAATTCTTTTAGCTCATGTCTCACCAATCTTGAGAGAATGCTTAAGCGTTGTGAGGAAACACGTTTGGTGCTTAATTGGGAGAAATGTCACTTTATGGTGAAAGAGGGGATTGTTTTAGGACACAAGATATCCAATAAGGGATTAGAAGTTGATCGAGCTAAAATTGATGTGATTGCTAAGCTTCCCCAACCCACTTCGGTTAAAGGTGTGAGGAGTTTCTTAGGTCATGCGGGATTTTATAGGCGCTTTATACAAGATTTTTCTAAGATAGCTAGACCGATGACTCATCTCTTGGAAAAAGAGGCTCCTTTCATTTTTGATCAAGCTTGTTTAAAATCTTTTGAGACCCTTAAGGAAAAATTGACTAAGGCTCCCGTTTTGGTTTCTCCAAATTGGGAATTACCTTTTGAGCTTATGTGTGACGCTAGTGATTATGCGGTGGGGGCCGTCTTAGGACAAAGAGTTAATAAGCATTTTCAACCTATACAGTATGCGAGTAAAACCATGACCGGTGCACAACTTCATTACACTACCACGGAAAAAGAGTTGCTTGCTATAGTATATGCTTTTGAGAAGTTTAGACCATATCTTGTGCTTTCCAAGACCATAGTGTATACGGATCACTCCGCTCTCAAGTATCTTATGACAAAACAAGATGCTAAGCCTAGGCTTTTGAGATGGGTTTTGTTGCTTCAAGAGTTTAAGATCGAGATTCGTGATAAGAAAGGGGCCGAGAATTTAGCGGCGGATCATTTGAGTAGACTTGAGCATCCTTTTCAAGGAGATTTCCCACATCAAGAAATCAATGAATCCTTTCCACTAGAGGAGCTCATGTCTATCTCTTCCCAAGAGGATGCCACACCTTGGTTTGCGGATATAGCAAACTATCTTGTGGGCAATGTGCTTATTGAGGGTCTAACTTACCAACAAAAGAAAAAGTTTCTTAAGGAAGTTAAGTATTACTTTTGGGATGATCCATATCTTTTTAGGAAATGTGCGGACCAAATCATTAGACGGTGTGTAGATGGGCCCGAGGCATTTAAATCCTTAGAGGCTTGTCATAAAGGACCTACGGGTGGACATTTTGGGCCTAACTACACCGCCAAGAAAGTCTTTGATTCGGGTTACTATTGGCCTTCCATTTACAAGGATGCCCAAGAGATGGTGAAATTTTGTGATGTTTGTCAAAGACAAGGAAAAATTACACAACGTGATGAGATGCCACAAAATTTTATCCAAGAGTGTGAGATATTTGATGTATGGGGAATAGATTTCATGGGACCTTTTCCATCCTCTAAAGGAAACTAGTATATACTTGTGGCGGTGGATTATGTGTCCAAGAGGGTGGAGGCTAAAGCCTTACCTACTAATGATGCTAGAGTGGTTGTAAAGTTCTTGAAACAATTGTTTGCTAGATTTGGTGTACCTCGGGCCATCATAAGTGATCATGGTACGCACTTTTGTAATGATCAATTCACGAGAGTTATAAAGAAATATGGAGTGAATCATAGACTTTCTACCGCGTATCACCCTCAAACAAATGGTCAAACCGAGGTCACAAATCGTGGTTTAAAGAGGATTTTAGAGAGAACGGTGGGAGAGCATAGAGCTTCTTGGTCGGATAAGCTCGATGATGCTTTGTGGGCGTTTAGGACGGCTTTTAAAACACCAATTGGTTGTACTCCTTATAGGCTTGTCTATGGAAAAGCGTGCCACCTCCCATTTGAGTTAGAACATAAGGCATCTTGGGCTCTCAAGTGGGCTAACTTTGATTTAAACCAAGCTGGTTCACATAGGAAAGATCAAATAAATGAGATGGATGAGTTGAGAGCCAATGCCTATGAGAATTCTTTGCTTTACAAGGAAAAGACTAAGAAATTGCATGATGCTAAGATCAAGAATCGTGAGTTCAAAGTTGGAGAGCCAGTTCTCCTCTTTAACTCAAGATTGAAGCTTTTTGCGGGCAAGCTTAAGTCGAGATGGTCCGGTCCATTCACTATTGCTCAAGTGTTTCCATATGGAACTCTTGAGTTGTCCCAACCCGATGGTCCAAATTTTAAAGTGAATGGTCACCGTGTTAAACATTACTTTGGGGAGGACATTTCCGTTGCAATGGTCCAAGAGGTCCCCATTTTCCCCATGAATTAATTCATTGAGGGACGAGTCGAGCTAGAGACTCATTAACTCAAGCATCGTATAACTAGGTTTAGAGTGTTGTAGGTTAGAAATAAAGGCATAGACTTGGAGATAAGTGTAGGGGAGACCTTCTTTTGTCTTCTTGATTGTTTGTAGGGTTGCTCACTCATCTCATGCTTTGGATCTTATGGAGGAGGCCCTTGTATCCGGTTCACTTCGTTACTTTAGTGAATTTTCATTGACACCTTGTGCTTAAACATGATTTCACTAATAGTTGTCCTTTCCTTAACTTGGGTTAAGCAAAGTCTATTCATTGTCATAAGTGTAGGGGAAGTTTTTATACTTCCATGCTCTTAAACATTGAGGACAATGTTTAGCTTAAGTGTAGGGGGGTCTTCTATCGAAGTGACCTTACCTAGAACTTGTCATTGTCTTGCATGATAACATGATAAAAATGAATTTTCAACATTTTTCAAATTTTTGATCTACTTTGGCCAACAAAAATATGCATTCATAATTTTTGCATCAATCATTTTTCATTTGCATATCACATTTGCATTGTATATATTCTTTTATTTTTCATCAAAATAAATAAAAAAGGAAAAAAAAATATAATAAAACATGGTTTTAACAAGTTTAGATTTCTTTGACATATTAGGCCCGCCATGGATATTTTGACTCAACCCGAGTTTGCTTATTTTAGCACTCTCTAGCTAGTATCCTTAACCATGTAGTCCTTCATTGGTCTATTAGGCTAAGCTTCCACTAATTTCATTCTTTGAAATTTTTAATTTGTGGAGAATGGGAAATGATAGAGTTGAAGCAAGTGTAAAAGGGCTAGATAGACGTCATGATAATTACTTGTGGATAAACCCTTCTCTTCTTGACCTCTATTTTCTTCGCTTGTATATAATTGTTAATAAATAATCAAGTACGGTTTTAATTGGTTCGTAATCTATTATGCATTTTTGGCTAATCATTTATGGTTCATATGAGTACGTCTTAAGATTCTAAGTTAGCACGTTTTATGTGTGCAAGACTTATGTCATGCTCCATATTTAGCGGGTGTTTTTCCTTTTCTTCTTTTCAAATTTCTTTGTGAGGAATAAAGAAAAATAAGAGCGGCTTACGAAAAAAATGAGTGGCTAGAAAAGAAAAAGAAAAAGAAAAGAAAAAAATAATACAAGACTCCCAAGAGGGGCAGTGTGGTGTTAATTATAGTGACTATTGAGTTCCAATATTACCTTGACGGGTTGCGGGGATTCAATAGATTGCTCCAATCCAATATTACCTTGACGGGTTGCGGGGTTGAAGATCCAAAGTCTCAAAAAGATGCGGATGTAAATTATTGCGTGAGTTTTATTTTTCTTTCCTTAGCGAGTGAGTAGTTACTTATGAAAGCATGACATGAGGATTTTACACATAAGGCGAATGACTTATTACTCTTAATACGGACTTATATTAATTGTGAGCGGTTTTTCAAGTAATGGATGAGAAGATTACTTAGGATTAAAACCGTGCTTCCTTATTTTTGGATTTTACACTTCTTATATTTCACACTTGAATAATGACAAATTTGCCCACAAGCAATTTGCTCGAATAATAACCGGTTCCACACTTAATTGTCATGAATAAGTTGATGCACTTTTTACTTGTGAATGCAATGATTCCATTTATAAGCTTGGTATGGGGAAAGTGAAACTTGAGGGTGATAAATGTCCATGGTACCCAAGCCCTAATCTAAGTCATTGAATTCTTTATGAGTTATTTCCATCAAAACCATTTCAAGAAAAATTAAAAAGATATAGATAGAATTGTATTTTGATTCATTGCATTATTAAAAGTCAAAATCATGCATCATCTAGTTTAGAGTAGTGTAGATGCATCTCATATGGCCAAGGTGGATTAATTATGAGGGAAATGTAAATTTTTAAGCCTTGAAATATAATATTGCATGAGGACATGACAATGTTCAAGTGTAGGGGAATTTGATATGAGTTTAAACTCATATCCTTTTATCAACAAATAACCCTAAAACATGAAGCAAAATACCAATTTATTTGGTAAAAACAGTATTATGTGGTATGTTTGTGTTTGTGTGCACTTGTGTAGGTAAGAAGATACATTTTCAAGCAAACAAGGAAAAATCAAGCTCAAATGGATGAAAAAGACAAAAGAGGATCAAAAGTGACAAGACTTTGAAGAATAAGGACCTATCTTGACAAGTTATGAAAGTTGAAGGACTAAAAGTGAAATAATGTAAAAGTCAAGATTCAAGTCAAACCTGGTCAACTATCAAGTCAACTCAGTCAAGGGATGATTTTGTTGAAGAATCAAAGTTAAAGGACCAAAAATGTCAAAAGAATGAAGATCCTGGCTTAAAACAGCAATCTGCCAAGTAGAGGGACCAAATCTTCCAAGTTTGGAAAGACATGCAAGTTTGATCCATGTGACAAGAAAAGCAGCCAATGGGAAGAGAGATATTGCATAACACGGATTGCCACTTCAGCATTTAATACCCACTATCGCCGCCTCTCATTTATTATACAATCTAAACAGTTTGATCCACAACTCATCCTCACAACAAATAAGAAACTGACACGTGGCGTCTTCTTCAAAAAGAAAAATTGCCAGGATCGTGATTGAGATAGAAGCCATTTCATGGGAAGATTAAAACACCAAACTTTCTTAATTTTGAGAGACGAGTTCAACGGTGCAAACCAATTAACAAGACATTCATCCAATCAAAAATACCCAATTCATTGTTCATACCTTCAAAATGCGGATTTGCAGATTTCTCCACGTGGCAAGCTGGGATTGGCCCTGACACGTCACCAACCCCAACTAACTCTCCTCTCATGCCTATAAATACCTAGTTTAGTCTTCATTTGTAAAGCGTAGCTTAATTTTGTAAAACACCTAGTTCTCCCTTTCCTTTCCTTTTTCCCTTAATTCTACTCTAACTACTCAAGAGTCTGACGAACTCTTGAGTTAGTTAGTTAGTTGATAGCTTGTAACAAACTTTGTAACTGATTTCCCTCAATAAAATTCAAATTTACTCTTTCCCGCCAATTCTGTTCTTATCAATCCAGTTCATTACTTGCTGTTATTGGATCATCCTGTTGTTGATTTGTGTTTGTTATGATCTTTAATTGATCATAATTGACATTGAGGAAGAGTGGAAGCTGTTTGATCAGAATTCATCCATTCCATTGTTCATTTGAAGTTTTTGAGCAGATTAAAGGTGGTAGATGATTTGTAGCTGTTTGATTGTTGATTAAGTGTTCCCTAGTGATAAGGTGGTGGTTATCACTAGGGCAAGAGAGCTCAGCGCTCCTCTTCTTCTCAAAGGATTACTACAATAGGTTCTATAGTTCTAATTTTTTGTTCCTCTCAACAAGTAAACTGCATGCTTCATTTTCCTAGTTTAATTTGATTGTTTGCATGATAAAAGTTGTTAATTCAGTTGTGGATTGATTCTAGGCCTTTTGCAGTTTAAGTGTAGTGGTTATAGCTTATTGGTTTAGCACTTTATCTGTTTTCAGTCTTCACAAGTCTTACTATACATTTGAGTAATAGTGGTGCTTAGCTCTTGTTGCTTGCTTGTATACATTGCATCTTGGTTTATAAACTTAGGATGCTATAGCTTTTAACTCAGTATAAACTTTTGCTCAAAAATCTTTCACAAAGTCTCATAAAAAGATCAGAAGTAGTGTTTGGCAATAGGTTTAAGCCATAATCATTGTGAGATTTGTAGTGTTTTAGTTGTAACAAGTTGGATTTTTAGCCTGTTTTGGTCTTGTGTGATCAAGTTGAGTTCAATTTTTCTGATATCTTCCACTCATAAGTCAAATAGCTCACTTTTGTGCTTTGAAACTTTGTGCATCAATCTTTGCAAACTAGCATTTTTAGAACTTTCCATTTTCAAATCATCATAGCTCCTTTGTTAGTTAATCATTTTCTTCCAAACCTTTTTCTATAGCTTATGTAACATCTGAAGTTTTAGTGTTAAAAAGGAATTTCTACAGTTCTAGGTAATAAGCCAGAAAATAGCTTTTTAGTTCAACCTTAGCAAAGTGATTTTTCTGTGATCAAGTAGTGCACTGTTTTCTTGAATCTTCAAATCTACTTCACAAAAGTTGTGATTTTCTTTTACAAAAACATTTACAAAGTGTTGAATATTGATTTTAGAGAATTTGAGCTTTTTGCAAAATCTGGTCAAACTAGGTCAACATAAGCTCTTTTGAGCTTAATTCAGATTTCTAGCTTATTTCTTGATGAAAATAATTCTGGTTTGATTTCCCATTCTTGAAATAAGTTGCTTAATCAGTTTCATTACAAAAATCAAGTTGTGACTGTTTGGTTTAAGCTGTAGCTTATTTTGAGCTTATTAATAAGCACTCATTAGCTCATTTTCCATCTTTAGCTTAATTCCTTAGACACACGTAGTTTAAATTGGATTTGAAGTCTTTTGCAATTTGTTTCATTGATTTTGGTTTAGTAATAAGCTCAAACAAGCTTATTTTGTTCTTAACCCGTTTTTGATTAAAAAGTTTTCGAAAATTGCAAATAGGTCCTTAAAGGTTTAATCAGTTTTAATTCCTAGCTAAACTTCCTAATTTTCTGGAATTTGCAAAGTTTAAGTCCTTTACTTTTGAAAGTGTTTAAATTCAGTTGGATAGTTTGTTAATTTGTTACCATTTTGGTTAGTTTGTTACTAGTTTTACATAATTGGTCCTTGTAGTTAACTGTTTTGCATTTTTAGTCCTTATAATTGTTAGAATTTACATTTTGAGCATTTATCTTTCATAGAAATTACATTTTCAGTCCTTCTAGTTTTATATTTTGTTAATTGAATTTTGTTTGAATAAAAAATTGGTATTTGCAAAATGTTTTACGTATAAGTAGTTTAATATTTTTCATTTTTAAATAGTGTTGTTTGAATTAGCAATAGATTATCCAAAAAACGTTACCAACCAAGAACAATTAAAAGCAATAGATTGTTAGGCCTTTCAATTTGTCAAGAATCGAGAAAACGAACTTCACTATAAAACACGTATTAGAGGGGTATATATAGTCACGCACACAACCTAAACTTTACAACGAGCCTAGTCTAGTCTAAATGTGCGTGACTGTGATAACTAACGGGAATTCTTAAATGTCGTCACATAAAGTGAGTTTCCAACAATCTTCCCCCATGGGACGACGTGTAGAATTCCTTACAATATTCTTCCTAACAAGTACAAAATAATTAAGAACAAGAGCTTTCATGAAGCATCCAATGCTGATGATGTCTTCTGAGGCCTTCGTCTTCAAAACGACTAATCTTTAAAGTAACTTGTAGAAGAAATACTGTAACGGTACGAGCTAAGTAACCCATACACTTCTGGTTAAGGAGAAGCTTCTGAATTAGCTTCCCCCTAATTCATGCCACGTAAACTTAATGTAGAAGCATTTTAAATAGCTTCCCCCTAAACCAACAATCCTCGTAAGCAACATCAAAGCTTTCAATAAAGCTTTGAATGATTAAGCGCACAGCGGAATCTAACTAGCAAATCCCATCATATAACATGATAATGTTGCTAAGAGGGATTGAAAGTTTGGGGCACACCAAGTAGATCAACAACTTTTCTTCTCACGCTTGAATAATTCTTTTGAATTTTTCTTCCCCCTGAGAGTTCAAGTTATGCATACCAGAAAGAATCAAGACACTTCTTCCCCCACATAGTTGAAGAAGGTAAATCAATCCCAATTATGAAGCTCAAATACTGAAGTGGACACTTTATTCCATTCATGAAGCTGACATCGTAACACCAGAGTCAATCAAGTCCCGGAAATGCACATGTCTTCTTCCGGAGAAGCACCAGAGTCAATTAAGTCCCGGGAATGCATATAGGATAATGATGATGTTTAATTGCAACAATCAAACAATTAAACCTCGAATCAGTAGTGTACCGATTGGTGATTGATAACGACACGAGTTAAAACACTGATTTTCTCTGCGGCTATGACAAATGTCATCCCGGAATATCTTCAAATCAAAAGAAGGTATGAAGTTCATCACGTGTACTCGTTGTGCGTTCAATGTGTCTTCTTCTTCCCCCTTGATGGTTTCGAAACTCGGAACCATCAATAAATTGTACGCACATGAACCTGAAATCTGGTGAGAATAATAAATAAGCTGAATTATATAGTTGGTGAGAATCAGCTGTTGATCGAAAATCTCTTCTCATAAACTCTCCATGGCCACCTTTACCATCCCACGTGAAAGCAATTTGAAGTGACCACTGAAAGAATGAACCGGATACATCAAACGTGAAGCTGAATAAGAATCCTTCGATCTTGTGACTTAATCTTGCACTATTGTTGAATGAAGAACGGTGGAGAAATCTCTAAGTACTCAATGCATCACTGAAGAAGTCTATAAGCACAACACCTCTTGAAATTATCCACGTCGACTAAGTGCGTGACACTGAGTACAACAATGTAACCCCTTTAAGTGATAGTTATCCGAGTCATTAACCATCCACCCCGAACCCGGAAACCAGATAACCAAGTCTTCATTCTAGGATTAAGCACTAGCAAGTTATCTAGTAAAAGATAAAATAAATACACGCCGTCGAAAAATCCGTCTTCAACGTCACGTAATTAATACCCGATCAAACAAAATCTGTAGCCACTAAAAAATCGCTCATTTTTTCTTGGTCTCGTCAAAATAAATTCTTGTCACAATTGTCACGTCAATTTGTCGCGTCACATTTCTCGTCACCCAATCAGTGTCAAGGATAAATTAAAGAACCACAAATGCAACAAAAAAACTACAAATTCAAAAAAGGAACTTGTTTGTTTGAGCATCCATTCTCCTTAACAATGTCTCGTCACTTTTGTCTCGACCCGATGTCACAATGAATTAAAACTTAATACACAACAAATTTATTTAAAAATTTGTGTGTATGTGTTATCAAAACACACGGTTCAAATCATTCCAATTTTTAAAACAATGTGAGTCCATCACATTTCAGCCTTTATGGCCCAAATCACTTAGCCTGGCCCAACTCCAATTGTCAAACCCGGTCCAACACAAGACATTTAACTGATTAAATGGGGTCAAACCCTAAAATCACTCACACAAACTTAGTTAAATCCGTCCTTCACCAAATACTGTCAAACCTAACTTCATCTCCCATCACTTTTCTCTCACCTAAAACGCATCACCTCACAACATCACCTCAAATCTTGTTTTCTCCGCCCCTCACAACTTCATTAGTCGTTTATCAGAAACTAAAAAAAACGAATCACCACTCCTAATCTCTCCATCAAACGCAGCAAAATCATTCACATAATCACCCACGAAGATCGAAAATCTTAACAGATGTGATTATCGAATCTTCATCATGAAACCTCCGCCCCATCATATACCTCAAACACATCAGATCACCCATGCTCCATTTTCTCCGTCCCCAACGCACTTCTAAACCGAGTTTACACCCTCACTCCATTTTCTCCATCATTTACCGAAGGCATAGAGGAAGAGATAGATGCGGCAACAAGATCACTAAAATGGTCTCAGGTAGGTGATACTTGATGCATGTCGGTTTGAGTTTAGAGAATCGAAACAAAATAATGATTATAACAATTTGTTATTAATCTTATTTTAATTTCGTATATTAAGCTTGGTGCAAAACCAAACATGGGTCAATGATGATAGAAAAAAAATTTCGTGTAGAGATCTGATTAGATCATGGTTTGCATGTTGTTACACGAAAACTGATTAATCTGAGATCTAGATTAATTTTTCTATTCTTATGTTGAGTCTAGATGGGATAGGTGTCGATGGGTATTAGGTTTAGTTTTGGAGTTGAGGTGATAAAAGGTTGGATGGGATTGGATTAAGTGTAGAGTCGACTCAGTGAGTTTAACTGAGTCAACTCGGTAATTACCGAGTTGACTCGGTTGTGATGGGTGATGATTATGGTCACAAAACTTTGGTTCACAAGTTTTTTTTTTAAAAACACTCCAATCGGAATGACAAACAAAAAAATCCCATCGGAATATTTATTGTTTTTGAGTCAAAGTAATGTCCAATCGGAATATTTGTTTTTACGTCATCGGAATCAAACGAACACCCCAATTGGAATAACCAATCTGAATGTCAATCTGAATGTCAATCAGAATGTTCAATCGGAAAGTTTAATCTGAATATCCAATCGGAAACCCAATCTGAATCCCAATCTGAATGTCAATCTGAATAGGCTGTCGGAAACCCAATCTGAAAAGGGTTTTGAAGGACCCGAAAATGGTGGATCTGCACATTTGTCCTTTTCTAACTGCATAAACAAGAAAGACATAAACCCAGAAATAGTGACCAAATTTGATAAGACTTTGACCAAGAAGATTGATGAAACCGAGACACATAAATATGATAAGACCCAAAACCTGCGACTGTTTGGACAGATTAGACAAAAAAATATGACGTGACAAAAAATTTGTGTTAAAAAATGGACAGAAATATTATGAAACGAGACACAAAGAATAATCAGACCACAAAATCGAATATACGAACTCGATCCAAGGATAGAACCGAGGCTCTGATGCCAAATGTAGAAATGCTAATTATGATCTGGTGGTCTAATGTGGTGGTAGATGGTGGTGGAAGCCATTGATGGCTTAGAGAGAGAGAAGAGTGGTTGAAAGAGAAATGTAAAATGTATTGAAATGAAAAAAATGACAATCAACACCCCTCCTTGGAAGCTAAGGAGGGGTATATATAGTCACGCACACAACCTAAACTTTACAACGAGCCTAGTCTAGTCTAAATGTGCGTGACTATGATAACTAACGGGAATTCTTAAATGTCGTCACATAAAGTGAGTTTCCAACACTACGAATATCAACCATTTGTTGGGATCACAAATATCCACAACTTGGTTTAGATCTAAGATAGCTAGAATTCCTACGAGAATAGCTTCGATTAATTTACTAGGGGATTTAGGGTTACTTGTGACAATCTACGTCGTATAAATACCTCGTATAAAAATCAAAATAATCATCAAACAATCATGTAATCAATTTACATCATATATATATATATATATAATCCAAGTATATATATATATTAAAATAACACTTCTCAGTCTGGCCTTGTCGGTAACTCGGGAATTCTTCGGCACCGTTATAGTCAAAAGATTTTTAGACATTTTTAGAAAAATGTTTATAGTTAAAAGATTTTGAAATGTTTTATTCAAAACCTTGGTTTTAAAAATCTTTCGTTCTCTATAACGAGAGCTCTGGTACCAAACTGTAACACCCCCAAATTTATACAACACAGTACAGCGGAAGACTAGTTGGTGTTACGGGATAGCACATTACTCACATCATAGACAACACATAAAAATCACATCGTTTAATAATAAATCATTTCCATTCATAAATATCAAAGTTACATCGGTCCCAAGTCTTTACATTTCATACAAAGTTTTACAAAATATTTGAATGGAAAATATTGTTTAAGTGCGGGCCATGAATTCTTGTCGTCTTCCCGAGAATTACCTTCAAGTACCTGAGACAAAACATGTTAAAAGAAAAGGTCAGCGATAACGCCAAGTGAATTCATAGAGTTTAATAAATTCCATCAATATAACTTTGGTATAAAATTAGTACCAAAAATCATTTCGTACAAATCATTGTAATAGGCCATAAAATAGCCAAAATCATTTTATACAAATCTTTATCAAAATCATAATATAGGCATTTGCCTTAAAAATCATTATACGAATCATTGTCGTTAAAAACACCATACAATACGTTTTGCAACGTTGTATAGATTAAATAAAACCGTTATATGAATATGGTTATAAAAAGCCTTAAAAATCATTATACGAGCCAATGTTGTAAAAACGTCATACAATACGTCTTACGACGTTGTATGAAAATAAAAACCGTTATATGAGTATGGTTATGAAAACCAAAACACAAACATAATATCAATAGTATGACCCAGTATTGCTAGTCAGGCAATACATCGTAATTCGGAGCGTCTAGTAGTATTTCGTTAGTTTTCGGATTATTATAAGCCGCATGACATTGTTACCTTACTAAACCAACAACGGGTAGCTAACCCGATACCAATTTTGCCCATCTAAAGTAGCGTGTCGTCACAAAGGTCACGCTATGGAAATCTTCTCATACATAAATTCGCTTACCAATCAATGTGGCACGACGGGGATCAACCGTCAAGGCGCGAACTGGGGTGATCGTCCACAAATAGTACTATTAAATGCATAAGCGTCTACCAACTCCCGGTAGTTCACAATTCATGCTAATGGGACTTTTAGTGACATAACCTAACTTTAATAATCCATTTAATTCCATCTATCGGGTCCTTTAATCATTTATCGGGTCATACAATCGGGTCATTCAATCATTCGGGTCCAAAATCAATAAACAAACAATCGGGAGAAATGGTGTCCTATTTAATAAAAACTAACATGTTATCTCCCTCGCGGGTTTATAAAACATTTCATAAAAACATTTAAAAGAGTGCGAGGCTATGAACTCACGTTGATATGGGAAGGCGGGTTATCGGCAATTCGGACGTACGGTACGTGCTTCAATCACGGAAACCTAGACAAATAATACTCGGTCTTAGACTCATGTCCAATGACTTTATAAAAATAACAATTATGTATACGTATGATGATTATTTATATATGACGATCAAGTGGGTTTACGTATTCTCATTAACTCGTTTTAGTGTTTACGTATTGGTATCTTTTTACTAGTTTACTAGTTTTACCTATTTATGTGTTTTAAGTCCGATAAACTTATTATAAGTTCTCTAACTTGTTTTAATCCCTTTTATACCTATATTATCAGTAGGTATACTTTCCATGTTGGGCCCAAATGGGTTAATCCCAATAAGTTCTTTTTACAAGTTTTATTTTATTTAGTCCATTTATTAGTCCAATATGCTTAATTAGCTCGTAAATGTCCGTATTTCTTATAGTTCGGGTCTTATCGGTTTTTACTTGTATTAGATACTTAGATATCAGTATATGACTTTTAAAAACTTTACATTATACGGGATTGGTCGTCTAAGTTTTATTTGGCGAAAAACGTTAATTTTACGGCGATAGCCGAAAAAGTCGTAAAAATCAAGTTTATAGTTTTATAACTTATAAGTATTATTTCACTACCATTTATATAAGTTATTCATTCATTTACCCCTTTTACATATTTATATAAATAAGTTTTATAAGTTAGTGGGTTTTAATTTATATTTTATACTATTTAAATTTTGAGTGCTTATATAATAGTATTATTCTTTAATTTCCAAAAATCTGATTTTTATCTTCACTTTCACAAAAACTGCCATATCTTGAGTTCTATATGGAGATAGAAGCTCAAATTTTTATCACATAAACTACATGATATGTGCTACATTTAACTCTTCTAAAGCTACTGTTGAATAATCTTCTAAATATTTTCTAAAAATCGTCCAAAACAGTAACCTCAGATTTATACCCTAAACTTGTTTTGATCATATCTCACTCATTATTTTGATTCCATTGCATGGCCAACTCTCACATGTGTACAAGACCCATAGCTTACTGTAAATCCATTCTACTTCATCATTTTATTAGTTTACCATATGGTTCTTTACTGTTTTATACAGCCATCAAATTTAACCAAGATTTTAACCTTGTTTCTTATAATCTTTCATCTTTTTAAGCATGTTTATCAACAACAAATCCCCACATAACATTTTTATCATCATATAATCATCATATACATATACAATAGGAAATAAAATACATGTTTACATAATCAAAATAACAAGAAGTTAAGGAGGACAATCTTTTATACCACCATGATGATGTAGGTTGATCAAAACATGGATTTTGATGGAGAAACTTGTGATGCACCAAGACCATCTTCATGACCACCAATCTTCCTAATCTCCTTGTGGAAAATCAGCCCCAAGAAACCATGAATACTCCTCCATGGATGTTATAATCACCACCATTCAAGAGAGCTTCAAGAGGGCTTCAACATATGTGTAAATAACACATGATTTTGTGGTTGGAATTGATCAAGTGAAGGTGTTTTGTGGTGAGGATGGGACGAACTAGAGAGAGAGTTGAGAGGATTTTGAGGGTGGTTTGCATGTTGCAAATGGTGGATGTGAAGAAGCTAATGGTTTTGTGCATGATTTGCTTACATTGTAAGCTTCTAGTTACATGTGTTGTAACTAGTAACCATGAGATGACACCTCATGGGTGTGTTAGTTTAATAATGCCAGTTTTAAATGGGGGTGGGACAAGTGTCCCACTTGTCTCATCCCCATTTATTTACGGGTACTCCTCGATTCCAGTTTCCTCGATTTCCGTGCCCTCGGGTCGTTTTACGAAAAACGTTTTTATAAATTATGAATCAACGTTACAAAACGAATCCAATAAAAATTGTCTCATCAAAAACGGAGTTCGAAAACGTAAATACGTAATCCTAGGGTTTCCGGTTTAGTCGTAAAGGACGTTAAAATAAAATCGTAAGTCCTAATCTCTTCTCGTAAATTTGTGAGTTTATGAACCAACACAAATTTAAAACTCCAAAATAATATTCACGGATAAATTTAATTTCTGAAATGTCGGACTGTCACTAAAGACGGTGTATGTAAACGTAAGCACGTAACGTTGAATCCTCCGATTTAAACGTAGTCGACGCTACTTCAAGACGTAAATCCAAATTTCTTCCCAAAAATAAGTGAGTTCATATTGTAACATTAAAATAATGTTTTCAAATAAATATTGAGAATAAAATATCAACCATAAATTGACGGATTGTCACAACTTGGCTCAGGACATCATTGGAATTAAAATCCATTTTTAAATTAGTACCCTCAACCTGAGCTGTTGTAAGCCAGCCAAGTTCATCACCATTGTTAGTGACACCTGGGGAAAATGATGAATCACAGGTTCTGCACATAAATGATAAACCATATGTAAGATATTTTTTAATTGTTTAATTATAATAAGGGAAGAAAGGATGAGCACATTGATTTAACTTTTTAAACTAATTCTACTTTAACATATATGATTTCCTGATACCTTGCTCATAAAGATTTCGTAATGACGCCTATATAAAAGTAAAAAGGTGAGAGCACTGTAACTTGACATTATACACTACAGTAATAAACTTATAATATTTATCCGTCAAAATTCTACTTTAACATATATGATTTCCTGATACCTTGCTCATAAAGATTTCGTAATGACGCCTATATAAAAGTAAAAAGGTGAGAGCACTGTAACTTGACATTATACAGTACAGTAATAAACTTATAATATTTATCCGTCAAAAGACAACTTCACCTATAAAAGAACTTGTTGAGGATCTAAAAAGATATAGTACCTTTTTGGTTATGTGAGTGATTCTTCCACTCTTGTCTTTTGAATCAACCAACTTTAGAGCTAGAAGATGGACCTCAACTGTCAACTGCCCTGATTCATTGTAAATTTGGTCCTCTTTTGTGCCTAAATAGATAAGCTAAGCATGGTCCTACTTTGTCCAATAACGACCCCTTCCTTTGAAATTATATATATTTTAACAATTGGCCCGATATCTCTTATGTAACGTCTTGTTTCTCCATTTCACTCGAGATTACCTCATTAAATGGCTGCAAGTATTCCTAGTCCACTATCAATACTTCATCACATTTTGCAGATAATAAAAACAAATTTTATACCTATACATGACTATATTGATTCCAATGGTATTCTTATGGGTTCTTTTCAAAACATTTGTAATTTGGTTATTGTTCTCTTTCAAATAATGGTTGTTTCATTTGTCAAAGTGAGTGTTTGGTTGCTGTTTGGTTTGTTGTCAATAAGGATGTTTGGTTGATGATTTTTCCGTCAAAAAAGGTTGTTTGGTTTGCAGTTAAAGTGGATGTTTTGTTGCGGAATTTTCTCTCATAAAAGGCTGTCTGGTATATGATGTCAAAGTGGGTCTTTGTTTGCTGATTTTTCTGCAAAAAGAGCTGTTTGGTTTGCTGTCAAAAGAGGTTTTCAGTTGTTGCATTATTTTCAAAAAGGGTTGTCTAGATCCGGTTTTTTCTAGTGAAAAGGAGCTGTTGGATTGCTGCCAAAATGGGTATTTGGACAGACTTTTTTAGTTTTTGTTATTCTCTCTGAAAATGGATAAGTTTCTCCTCTCAGCTCTAAACCATTCGGAGGCCCTGGATGTAACACAGAAATAAAGGCTTATAAAATCCTACACCAACACAATACAGACCAGATATGCTCATCCTATTCTATACTTCTGAGCGTAAACAATCATACAACCTCTAATGCTTCCATGAAATATCTTTTAGTCATGTCTTTGTCCCACAAATCTTTAGCAATAGGACATATGCACATATGGTTAACCCTGTGGTCATGGTTGAGAATAAAGATACACCCTCACCAGATCCTTTATGTAGGTTCTAATGACAAACCTAGAAATAGCGAGTAACATTGATGTGTCTATAGGATGAATGAAAATTGTTGTGAACTATTTGGTATTTTCCAAGGTTTTCATTTGGGATGCTCATATTGAGAGTGAACCGATTTGTGTATATTTAGTTGTTCATTAGGTATCTTCTCTGTATGTCTTATTATCATAACCAAAATATTGCAATTCATTGTTTAAGAATGTATGAGGTACAAGAAGCTATTGTTTAGTGATTGACAAATTTGTTTGTGATTTACAAACCTCATTTGTTGTCCAAGATGAAGGTGTGAATAACGCCATGCACTCAAATCACCTACGTTAGCTGGTCCACTTTGGTGACAACAAAATACCCTCGATCTCCTTGTTAGTCTTGAAGTTCTGAGACTGGATCAGTTAGATCCCATATGCGTTTGTGATCACTTCTAGAGACATAGCTCGATATAAGTTAAATAATTATAAAGCCACAACTTTCACATGTACTATGTATTTGGGATCAACTGCAATCATAACCACATACGGAGTATCAAATATGGGATCTTGATTATAAAATATGAGATTTTGATTATAGTTTTCAATTGAATATTGATTGTGGTAAAATACGACCTTTAGGAAAAGGTGCGTAAAAGCGGTAAGTATTAAACAAATGATTTTAGGAAAAACCAAGTGTTAATGACCCTTATGAAGTTCGTTTCCCAAGGAGGTATATGTGTGTGACTAAGATGTAAATGATTTGAGATTAATATATGGTTTAGAAGGGGATGAGAAAAGAAGATGACGAAGACGTGAAAATTACTACTAGAATGTTAAAACGTAAAACCGTAAAAACTACAAAAATAAAAATTAATTCTAAAAATTACCAAAAATCACCAAAAATCAAAATTAATAAACTAAGAGCTTACCAATGATCAAAACTTTCTCAAACCTTTTAAATAATTAAATATTCATTTTTTAAATGCTAATTAAAGCCCTAAAAATCAAATAAATTATCAAAAAGCCCAAATAAAGATTTTTCAATTGGTAAACCTCTAAATAGACCTAAAAAGATTAAAAACTATTTTTAGAAATTTTTAAACTAATAAAAACTATTTAAAATGATTTAAAAACTATTAAAACTTAAAATAATTATAAAAATGAATCTAAAAGTGATAAAATTATTCTAAAAGTTGCTAAATTCCTATTTTAATGTATTTAAGCTAAGAAAAATGTAAAAAGTTGGAAAATGTGAAATTTGAAGAATAATAATAAAAAAATAATAAAATATTATTAAAAATCTAAAAATTATAAAAATTTCTAAAAACTTGCAAACTAGTTTATTTTAACCTAAATAATCAGAAAAACAAAGTGAAATGACCAGAATACCCCTATTGGGCCCTCAAATGGGCCAAAAGCAAAAACAGTCAACCTTAATGGGCTTTTGGGTCCAAAAAGTCAAACTTGGCCCAATTGACTTGGAAAAGACCTATCTGACTCAAAATTTAATTCTAAGAACAAAACTCTAAAGGCCCAAAAGCTGAATATGAGCTTATCACAGCTTAATAAGCAGGCAACTTATTCTTATTGGGCTTTTCAGCCCATTAAGCAATAATCCAATTCCTTAAGCTCTAATTTGACACACAACCTTCTTTTGGGATGCTTATGAGATCTGTAAAAAGAAATTTTGAAAAAGCACACTCAATAAGCCAGAAATAAGCAAAGTAAAAATCCACTAAAAGACAAAATAGTCGGGTTTGAGATTTAGGGCACCTCAGAAGCTCTAGTTTGTTGCAAAAGCTCACAAATAGCTTAACTAAGAATAATCAATCAAGAAAATCACAAAAAGCCAAGTAGAATAAGCTGTAAGAGCAAATAAGCTGGCTGAAAAAGCAAAATAAGCTGGTTTTCTAGCAAAAGCTTAACCAAAAGACTTGTAACCTTCCAGATTTGTTATTAAGCTAAGAAAAATGATTTCTATTACAAAAGCCAAGTTTTTTCATGTGCCAATAAGCAGTTCTCAAAAATAAGCCAATATGTGCTTATTTGACCAAAAGTCAAAGTACTCCAAAGTTCACCAAATGATCAGAAATGGTCTATGGGCTTGTTATAAGCAAATTTTGTGAAGGACTCAAGGAGGAGGCCTTGTGAATCAAGAGGTCAGTTGACCTTTTGATGGAAAATTTTGGCAATAAGGGCTTAATAAGCCAGTTAGATTATAAGCCAGATACAAAGCACGCCAAATAGCAAAATCCACTCACAAGCAGCACATAAACAAGTTCCAAGCAGCAAAATCACAAGGCATATACTAGGATAACAAATGCAAGCACAAAATGAGGTGGTCACTTTGCTGATGCAAATGACCACTTCAGCAACTTTTGATAAGCTATAATAATCACAATAAGCCACCAAATTCAACAACCAGATAACCAATAGATAGCTTATCACCCAAACTATTCCCAAACCTGATTTCAGACCTTAGATCCAACAAACAAAGAAGTTATTGGATCTGATGTGTTTGACCAATTTCAAAACCACTTTTATCAGATTTTTGCAAAACTTTAAATCCCTTTTCCAAACTTTCAGAAACTTAACCAATCACTAAAACTTGTTCCAAATGACTTGTTTAGACCTCCCAAACCCTAAGAACTAAGGGCTCAAGGCCACAAGGCCTTATGAACCAGTAATCCCAAACAATCCTTTATCAACCACTTTTCAAACAAACTTCTGATTTTTAAACACAACCTATTGATTTTAATGATCAAAAACACTTACTAGGCACCAACTAACATAATCAAACACAAAAATAACCAGTACAAACACAAGAACACAAAATCAAAGCTCAAAATCCAAAACAGGCAGTAACATGAATTTTTGAGAGGAATCTTAACAAGAGGTTATACCTGCCCTCCACAACATCCTAGGAGGGCCAGCTATGCTCCTTGGACCTTGTTCAACAACTAGAACAAGACCAAGGTACTTCAACAAGAAAGATGATGAATGCCTTGGTTGATGTTTCAAAGCAGAAACTCAAGGGCTTGATTTCTTCAACACAATGAACAAACAGCCCAACCAAAGGCCCTAATCCCTTCACAAGCTTGGTGTCAACAAGCTTGCAAGAGCTTACAGCTTTTGGATAAGGATTAGTGCATAAAAATAAGCAAATTCAGAACCTCTTTTCCAGCTTTTTTCAAACTTGAAAAACATTACCAAACATAAACGTCCTTGAACCAAATGATTCAAGCACACTTATAACAATCAATGGAACTCAGAATCACCTTTAAACAATACCAACTTTCAAAAACATAAAAAGGAATTACAATTTTCTCAAAATACCAACTTTTATAAATTTCAAAAAGGAATTACAGGTTTAAAAGGTAAAGACTGGAACCAAGGGACTCTCACATGTTGAGGTCTCCTTTTATAGGCAAATGCCTGGCTACACTATTCACAAACCCTAGAAGTGAATTCTCTAAAATGCCCTTAAGTTCTTCTAGACGTTTTCTGAACTTGAGCTGTCCAAGTTGATCAAGTCTGTTCATTTTAGCTTTGGAATGAAGCAAGGATCCTAGGCTGTTGATTTGGACACGTCAGATTACTTGGAGGGTAAGTTGCATTCTGATTGGTGGAAAGGGAATTGGGGGTGGGGTCCATGGTGATGTGATGGGTGAGTTAAAGTGTGGGATGTGTACGTGTGAGGGTTAATTGATTTTTGGTCAAGGTAATTTGGATTAACCCTTTGTTGGGTAAAAGTAAAATCTGGGTGGAAGAACATGAATAGTGGACCCATTGATCCGTTTTTGGTGGAGTGGAATCTGTTTGGCGCATTTTCTTTGTTTGAATGTTTCAGCATACAACTTTGGTCCTTGTATTTTCAGAAAGCTTGCAAAACGTGTTTATTTTGCAAATAAACTCTTTTCCTTTGTAAACAACTTTCACACTTTGGCAGTTTTGGCACAAAACTTTGGAAAAGGATTTCAAAGGATTATTTTTGCCATTTTGAGATATTTTAAGGGCTGATCTTGGACATTCTTGATCTTCAAAGGTCTTCAATGTATCTTTGGCTTGATAAGGGACCATAATTGACAATTTGAATTTGTTGAGGGACTAAACTGGCCATTTCTTCAAAGTTGAAGGACCATTTGTGTAATTTTGACAAACTTAAAGGACCAAACTTGTAATTATGAATATACAAGGGTTTTAAGTGTCATTTCTTCAATAAATGAGGATCAATCTTGTATGTCTTCAAGTCTTCAAGGGTATTTGTTGAATATTCCATGATTTAGGGCCCGGTTCTTTGTACGGCTTCGTTTCTCGTGTCCGTTTTTCCTTGTATCTTGTGATCTTTTGTCGTTTTCACGATATCCATACCTAAAATACACAAGTAAACAAACAAAAGCATATATATGGTATATTATGACATTTTTATGCATTAAAAGCCCGAAAAGAACGATGAGATCATGTATAAATGCCATCTCATCACTCCCCCATACTAAGCCATTGCCGTGCCCTCACGCAATGCTAGAATAAAGTATCTAAGCATCACCAAAGTTCAATTTTATTAACCTTTATTGAAGAGTAAAAGACTTGCAACATACTACGAAGATGTGTAAAGACATAACATATGATTTTCATCACGAAAGTGACTTTTAGGGTCAAAGAATAGAAACAAGCAAATGTCCCTTAGAGTAAACTTCGTCATCCTTGATTTTCATACATTCCATGCTAAGTGCAAAAACGAGATCATTGTTGGTACAAGTCACAATGCTAACACTACTCATACGTCCAAATTGTGTAATACTTTTTCTCCCCGCAATCCTAGTTATTATAAAAAGGAATGGGTTACTAGCATTTTTTATCTAATTGTCATGGATCACAAGTGATTCATATTGACTTATTTGATTAGTTATTAGTCCGAAAGCAAAGTAGCACGATTTGATCGATAGTTAGCCAAAGGACAAAATCTTTTAAAACGGCTTCTCGTGTATCTCCTTAAGTTCATATCTTGGCATAACTCGTTTCACGATTTGAGACCTTTCTCGGACCGATATTTGACATGTACTTCATACTTCAAATCTTGGGAAGACGTTCTCGAAATTATGGTCTTCTCTTCATATATTTGGAATTTCTTCACTTGACGTTTTTGAGAGATTCTTCATATTTGGACCACGACTTCATCATTTTTCTTCAATCTTTACTTTGGATTTTGATATACAACGATCCGCCTCCTTTTCGGACTTGGATATATTTATCCTCATACCTTGTAAGGGTCTTTTTGGATAGACTTTCTCCATTATCTTTAGGGGAGTAATTGCTTTTCGTCGTGTGTCTCGATCCTTCATATTGATTTAGGAATAATGATACTTCACATCATCTTGGATCTTTAGCAAAAAATAGAGCTCCTCATGCCTTGTTAGGGCCTTTTTGGATGATTGACAATCTTCGCGTCCCGCTTCAATAAGTTATGCCTTGGCTATGAACTCTATTCAACCCCGAGCAACTTTTAAACGATCTTGCGTTAGAGGCTAAGTAACCTTTCAAATCGTACGACCTTACTTATTGCAATTATGATTTATTCCTAATGCATTGATATTATGGGAAGAAAAAGCCACAATTAAAAACATATGAGTTTTTGAAAGAACATTTTCATGTTCTACGTTTAGCATGATCACTTGTCTAACTCTATCATTTCTCGTTCTTAACTATATAAAGACCTCTAATTAAAGAGACTCGTGAATACTTAGCCATGCAAGTCAAAATTAAGCCAAATTTGGATTAGCTTTCATTAAGACTATATCAAATCAAAGTTTTGGGTTTTCAAGCCACCTATAGGATCTTGCACTTTCTTGGACTTTTTCAAGTTTAGAGAATGCATTTTATAGTTCCCTTGATAAGCGACTTTCTAGGATCAATTATAGGAACTGGCGAAAAGTTCTTGTTCTTAACCCGAATGAATTAAGACTTTCGCGTTTTAAAGCTACCTATATAAAAGTCTAGCAAAACTTGAATTAAGCGGGTTAAGGAATGTAATTAAATGGCTCCAAATGCCCATCAAGTCAAAAATTAACTCTTATTCTACCCATTAGAAAATATACATTCGAGTCTTAAAAACACTTATGAAAACTAAGAAATTTTTTAAAATTCGGCCATTTTTAGCCTTATTAGTAACCAAAACAAAACATTGAAAGTTGGAAAGCGTGAGGGCGTAGCAAAGAAAGTATCTATTCACCCCCCATACTAAAAGCAAACATTGTCCTCAATGTTTCGAGTCTAAAGGTGGAGCACCCCCATACTAGAGACGAAGAGTCGAATGCTTAGGATCTAGCATGGAAAGGGTGATCAACAATATATCTAAAGCCGTTTATTAAGTATGCTAAAAGATAATTGTTAGAACAATAAAGGATATGTCATGGATTCGTGAAAAACTTCTTTAAGCAAACGATGGAGGCTCACGTAAACGAACACGAGAGTCTTCAATCGTAGATGATGATGATGATCTAGATAACACAATCACAAACAACCACGAGACAACGAGTTGAAAGGGTACAAGTCCCCTTATTAGTGAATAGTAAGCATAAAGGATAAGCATGGGATCTCCCCCACGAGGCACCTCGTTTTTTATAACCGAGTCATGAGCTCGACTCGATCCCCTCAATGCTAATTATCATTGGGGAAGGTGACTTGGTCGAGGGAAACCATTGAAGGAATTTCCCCACCAAAGTAGTGCTTAAGCCTATGTCCATTCACCTTGAAATTAGGACCATCATCTTGAGCTAGCTCGATGGTTCCATAAGGAAACACTTGTGTAATGGTGAACGGACCCGACCAACGAGATTTCAATTTCCCGGAAAATATCTTAAGTCGAGAGTTAAAAAGTAACACTTGATCACCAACGTTAAAAACCCGGTTTTTAATCTTTGAATCATGAAACTTTTTAGTATTTTCTTTAAAAATTAATGAATTTTCATAAGCATTATCTCTTAATTCATCCAATTCATTCAATTGTATTTTCCGGTGATCTCCCGCGGTCTTCAAGTCAAAGTTTGCATGCTTAAGGGCCCAATATGCCTTGTGCTCCAACTCAATGGGCAAATGACAATTCTTCCCATAGACTAACTTATAAGGAGTGCAACCGATAGGTGTCTTATAAGCGGTCCTAAAGGCCCATAAAGCGTCATCAAGTTTGTCGGACCATGAAGCACGGTATTCTCCAATTGACCTCTCTAAAATCCTTTTCAAAGCTCGGTTAGAAACCTCGACTTGCCCACTCGTTTGCGGGTGATAAGCCGTAGAAAGACGATGAGTAACTCCATATGTTTTAGAACCTTTTCGAATTGGTCATTACAAAAATGGGTTCAACGATCGCTTATAATAGCACGAGGGGTTCCAAACCGAGAGAATAGTTGCTTCAAAAACTTCACTACCACACGAGCATCATTAGTAGGCAAAGCCTTAGCTTCCACCCACTTAGAAAGGTAGTCCACTGCGACGAGGATATATTTGTTGCCATGAGACGATGGGAACGGCCCCATAAAGTCTATTCCCCATATGTCGAAAATCTCACACACTTGAATTATGTTTTGCGGCATTTCATCACGTTGAGACGATTTTCCTTGACGTTGGCACGAATCACACAACTTCACAAGTGCGTGTGCATCACGATAGATAGAAGGCCAAAAGAAGCCGGCATCGAACACTTTCTTAGCCGTGAGATTAGCACCGTGGTGACCACCCGTGGGTCCCTCGTGACAAGCTCTAAGGATATTAGAAGCTTCGGCACCAAAAACACAACATCGAACGAGTTGATCCGCACAAACCCGAAAGAGATAAGGGTCGTCCCAAAAATAGAACTTGACGTCACGAAATAATATTCGTTTTTGTTGTGTCGTCATACCCTTGATTATGAAATTGCCCGCATGGTAATTTGAATGTCGGCAAACCATGGGGTGGTGTCTTTAGAATTCACTACACCGAGAGTCTCGAGAGGAAATGTTTCGGTGATTTCCTTGTTCTCGAAAACATCTTTGTGAGGATCTTCTAGACGAGAGAGATGATCGGCCGCTAGATTCTCGGCTCCTTTTTTGTCAAGCACGGTGACATCAAATTTTAGAAGGAGGAGCATCCAACGAAGCAATCTTGGCTTAGCATCTTGCTTAGCTAAGAGATACTTGATAGCCGAATGGTCGGTATACACGATTCTTTTAGTCAAGATGAGATAAGGTCGGAATTTCTCAAAAGCATAGACCACGGCAAGGAATTCCTTTTCTGTTGTGGTGTACTTTAATTGAGCCTCGATCATCGTCTTACTAGCATAGTGGATAGGACGGAAATGCTTGTCATAACGTTGCCCTAAGACGGCCCCTATAGCATAATCACTTGCATCGCACATGATTTCAAAGGGTAATTCCCAATTAGGAGCAACAAGAATGGGAGCTTCGGTAAGTTTCCTTTTGAGAGTTTCGAAAGCTCTAACACAATCCTCATTGAAGTTAAAAGGAGCATCCTTCTCGAGAAGGTGTGTCATAGGTCGAGAGATTTTCGAAAAGTCCTTGATGAAACGACGATAAAATCCCGCGTGGCCTAGGAAACTCCTAACTCCCTTAACGGTTTTGGGATGAGGTAACTTGGCGATGACGTCTACCTTAGCTTTATCGACCTCAATCCCCGCCTTCGACACCTTATGTCCTAAGACGATTCCTTGTTTACACATAAAATGACATTTTTCCCAATTAAGCACAAGATTGGTTTCTTCACAACGTTTTAACATTTGCTCGAGATTAGATAAACACGACATGAACGAATTGCCAAACACCGAGAAGTCATCCATAAACACTTCCATCGACTTCTCGATCATATCGTGAAAAATCGCCATCATACACCGTTGAAACGTACCCGGTGCATTACAAAGTCCAAAAGGCATCCTACGATAAGCGAACGTTCCATAAGGACACGTAAAAGTAGTCTTCTCTTGATCACGAGGGTCGATAGGGATTTGAAAGTAACCGGAAAAACCATCTAAAAAGCAATAGAATTCATTTCCCGCAAGTCGCTCCAACATTTGATCCATGAAGGGCAAAGGAAAGTGGTCTTTACGAGTGGCGTCATTTAACTTTCGGTAGTCAATACACACCCTCCAACCGGTCACAACACGAGTGGGAATTAACTCGTTGTTTTCATTAGGCACAACGGTCATTCCTCCCTTTTTAGGGACACAATGGATTGGGCTCACCCATGGGCTATCGGATATAGGATAAATCATTCCCGCGTCAAGGAGTTTAAGGACCACCTTTTTAATGACATCGTGAATTTTGGGATTCACCCTTCTTTGACTTTGAATTGCGGGTTTGTAGTCCTCCTCCATTAAAATCTTGTGAGTACAAAATTTTGGGTCAATACCCTTAATGTCGGATATTTTCCACGCAATTGCCCTTTTATGAGCCTTAAGAACTTTCAAGAGCTCGGTTTTTTCATCATTAGCAAGACCTCTTGCAATAATAACCGGCAACTTGTCATCACCTTCCAAGAATGCGTATTCAAGGTGAGAAGGTAGATCTTTCAATTCAAGGATAGGTGGTTCCTCGATTGAAGATTTTGGTTCAACACTCATAAATTCCATCGGCGGAAGAAATGGTGGAATAGAAGTATCATCACTAATCAACACCTCATCTTCATTGTCGATTTCATTTGAAGTGAGATCGCCTCCTTGGAATGGAGTGAGATTTGGTGTGGAATTAGCAAGAATAGGATCCAAAATAGTGGGATTGCCACTTGACGAGCTATCAGAAAAACCTAACACTTCTTGTGAAAACTCATCGCAAACCACATCAACGAGGTCAATGTGATTGATGGTAGCGATTGCATAAACATGAGATGGTTTTGAGTTTTGAGTAGCGTTTATAACAAGTTCCTCTTCGTTGAATCTCAAAGTGATAGTTCTTGCATGAACATCGATAAGTGATCTCGAAGTGTCTAAAAATGAACGACCTAAAATTAGAGGAACTTGAGGATCCGCGGGGATGTCAACTACTATAAAATCAACGGGATAGTAGAACTTCCCCACTTTCACGAAAACATCTTCGGCTACTCCACATGCTAAAATCATAGAATGATCGGCCATCTCGATAGACATGTTCGAAGGAATGAGAGCCGGAAGCGAAAGCGATTTCCAAATGGAAAATGGCATCAAATTAATGCTCACACCAAGATCGGCCAAGGCGAGGCATTCTTTCATTTATTTTATGTCACAAGGAATGAGAAACTTTCCGGGATCACCAACTTTTTCCGGTATGCGGTTAAGATAAACCGAAGAACAATTAGCAAGCTTTGAAAGCTTTTCCTTATCGCTCATCATAATTTTAAAAGTGGAAGCGAAACGAGGCATATACAACAACGCGTCGGCTAAACTCACATCAAAATGCACTTGTTGAAACATCTTTATAAAAATATCGATTTGTTGTTTGTTACGTTCTTGCAATTTCTCTTTGTTTCGTCTCGAAGGGTAGGGTAAAGGTGGTGTGGGTTGGTCATTAGGCAACGGCCTTGGAAACTCGGGCTCCACAATTGGTATTGGTTCGACCGTAGGTGTGGTTTGAGCGGTACTTCGTGGGATTGTAATGTGCTCCTTTTCGACCATCACCTCGGGTTCTTTCTCGATTTCCTTCTCCGTAGAAGTACTTGGACGAGAGATTGGTTCCTTGAAAGTTTTACCACTTCGTGTAGTAATAACCTTCATTTCTCCCTTCGGGTTTGCAATGGTATCACTAGGAAGACCACCCGAGGAAGAGGGTTTACACATGATTGCTTCAAACATCTTAGCCATTCGGTCCTCAAATTTTGATTGCCTAGCATCCGCTTTTAAGAACTCTTGCTTAATCTCATGTTGTCCTAATTCCATCTTTTGTTGGTTTTGTTGAAGACGTTGGACATTTCCTTCCATTTTGTTTGCATGAGTTTTAAGTTCATTAGCAAGTTCATTTTTAGCTCGTTTTTCAACTCGGATCTTAAGCTAATCATCTCACGTTGCATGTTATCAAATTTAGCATCATTTGCTTTAGCATAATCCAAAAATTCTCCTTGAAGATTTTTAGTGTGAGCATTTTGAAAACCTTGTGTAGTGTTTTGAAAATCACGGTTTTGATTTTGATTAGTGACTTGTCCATTCCCATTTTGATAATTCCCCTTGTTGTAGTTACGTGAATTGCCTTGGTAATTACCACCTTGGTTGTTGTTTCGATAGTTATTAGCATTTTGGTTTGGTGGAGGTTGATTTAGGCGGGAACCTTGACCGTTTTGGTTGTAAGTTCCCGTTGCTACATAAGCACTCGAAGTGTTACCATCCGCGGTAATGCACTCGGAAAGATCATGAGCTCCACCACAAGACAAACAACTCTTAGCAACCGCTTTAATCGAAGCGGAATTTGAAGCTTCTTGAGCTTTCCAATGGGACATAAGATTAGCAAATCTATCAAAAAACCGATTTTCCTCATTAGCTTCATCATGTAAGGCATTAATGCTACGAGACGATGACGATGATGACGAACCCAAATTGGCAACACTCGGTGTGTTACGTGGGCTATAAACCTTAGATCTATTCTCGATGATTTGTAAAGCCTCATTTGTCGTCTTGCACAAAAAATTACCACCCGCGGCGGCATTCAAATAATCTCGTTCATGATCATTAAGCCCATTATAAAAAGTATCAACTTGATGCAATTCCGTAAAATCATGGTGTGGACATTCATGTAACATTTCTTTAAAGCGTTCCCATGCCATTGAAAAAATTTCATTATTTCTTTGCACAAATCGTGAAATCTCATTTTTCAAATGTGTTGTTTTAGATGGTGGAAAAAACTTGTTCACAAACTTAGAAACGAGATCGGCCCATGTCAAAATCGAATTTGGCGGTTCTTTCTCAAGCCAAATTTTTGCGGGTCCATCTAAAGAGTATGGAAACAACATCATCTTAATGGCGTCATGTGGAACATCCTTAAACTTGCTAGTAGCGGTGAGACGGTTAAAATTCCTAATGTGGTAGTGCGGGTTGTCTTTCTCATGACCTCTAAACTTATTTGCTTGCAACATCGACATTAAACCCGTCTTAATCTCGAAATTCTCTGCAAGGATGGTGGGAATCACAATGGCCTCTCCAAAACCCTCGGTGGGTGCTTGTAGCAACTCCATCATAGTACGATTAGCCATGACGACTTCTTTTTCTACAATAGGTTCAACAATTGGAGGTTGTTCTTCAATCAACGTCTCTTGATTGGCTTGCTTTTGAAGACGTTTACGCGCTCGTTTTGCTTGATTACGAGTGATCATAAACTTCACGAAGAATGGGAGGTGAGCAAAGAAGATTCTTTTTGGGTGTTTTGTGAATTTTCAATTTTTTTGTGTTTTTGATTGTATTTAATTTTTGATTTTTTTTATTTTGGTGTATCTTCGTAGACAACAATCTACAAAATATCTCCTCGAATCAAACTCTTGATTAAAGAAGCCTCAAAGGAATGAAAACGATCACGTGGAGTGAACGCCTTCGAATGACTTTAGAACTTTGGTGAAAACCAAATTGTTCAAGAGGGTTTAATCACAAAGAAACCAAGCAAATATATTATACGTAATAATACTTTGGGCGGTAAAACCCTCGATTAGCCTTCAATCTCAAAACACTCACAAGCAAGCGGGGAAACGAGGCGGCGCGAAGCACTTAAGAGCCTTTTTTCTTAGGGTATATTTTATAATACCCGCCTTATACCCACCTTATAGTTTGTATTTTTCAAAATCGAGCTTCACGAAAGTATTTATCTATTTTTGCCTTTTTCTTTTTGTTTGAGATTCAAATACAATAATTGAGTGATGAAATCCCAATTAAGGTTGTGTTTTCACACTTTTGGAGATATTGTTTATTTGTTATGATACTTAATACAATATAGTAATAATATTTTTACAAGAAAAACCAAGAAAACTGATAATACGTATTAGTAGATTTCTCCTAATACAAATACTATTTTTGGTTAATATTAAAAACAACAATACAAATTAATCACGACACACCTCCCCGGCAGCGGCGCCAAAATGATTGTGGTAAAATACGACCTTTAGGAAAAGGTGCGTAAAAGCGTAAGTATTAAACAAATGATTTTAGGAAAAACCAAGTGTTAATGACCCTTATGAAGTTCGTTTCCCAAGGAGGTATATGTGTGTGACTAAGATGTAAATGATTTGAGATTAATATATGGTTTAGAAGGGGATGAGAAAAGAAGATGACGAAGACGTGAAAATTACTACTAGAATGTTAAAACGTAAAACCGTAAAAACTACAAAAATAAAAATTAATTCTAAAAATTACCAAAAATTCACCAAAAATCAAAATTAATAAACTAAGAGCTTACCAATGATCAAAAATTTCTCAAACCTTTTAAATAATTAAAGATATTTCAATTGGTAAACCTCTAAAATGACCTAAAAAGATTAAAAACTATTTTTAGAAACTTTTAAACTAATAAAAACTATTTAAAATGATTTAAAAACTATTAAAACTTAAAATAATTATAAAAATTAATCTAAAAGTGATAAAATTATTCTAAAAGTTGCTAAATTCCTATTTTAATGTATTCAAGCTAAGAAAAATGTAAAAAGTTGGAAAATGTGAAATTTGAAAAATAATAATAAAATAATAATAAAATATTATTAAAAATCTAAAAATTATAAAAAAATTCTAAAAACTTGAAAACTAGTTTATTTTAACCTAAATAATCAGAAAATCAAAGTGAAATGACCAGAATACCCCTATTGGGCCCTCAAATGGGCCAAAACCAAAAACAGTCAACCTTAATGGGCTTTTGGGCCCAAAAAGTCAAACTTGGCCCAATTGACTTGGAAAAGCCCTATCTGACTCAAAATTTAATTCTAAGAACAAAACTCTAAAGGCCCAAAAGCTGAATATGAGCTTATCACAGATTAATAAGCAGGCAGCTTATTCTTATTGGGCTTTTCAGCCCATTAAGCAATAAGCCAATGCCATAAGCTCTAATTTGACACACAACCTTCTTTTGGGATGCTTATGAGATATGTAAAAAGAAATTTTGAAAAAGCACACTCAATAAGCCAAAAATAAGCAAAGTAAAAATCCACTAAAAGACAAAATAGTCGGGTTTGAGATTTAGGGCACCTCAAAAGCTCTAGTTTGTTGCAAAACCTCACAAATAGCTATGGGCTTGTTATTTCCAAAAGTCAAAGTACTCCAAAGTTCATCAAATGATCAGAAATGGTCTATGGGCTTGTTATAAGCAAATTTTGTGAAGGACTCAAGGAGGAGGCCTTGTGAATCAAGAGGTCAGTTGACCTTTTGATGGCAAATTTTGGCAATAAGGGCTTAATAAGCCAGTTAGCTTATAAGCCATATACAAAGCACGCCAAATAGCAAAATCCACTCACAAGCAGCACATAAACAAGTTCCAAGCAGCAAAATCACAAGGCATACACTTGGATAACAAATTCAAGCACAAAATGAGGTGGTCACTTTGCTGATGCAAATGACCACTTCAGCAACTTTTGATAAGCTATAATAATCACAATAAGCGACCAAATTCAACAACCAGATAACCAATAGATAGCTTATCACCCAAACTATTCCCAAACCTGATTTCAGATCTTAGATCCAACAAACAAAGAAGTTATTGGATCTGATGTGTTTGACCAATTTCAAAACCACTTTTATCAGATTTTTGCAAAACTTCAAATCCCTTTTCCAAACTTTCAGAAACTTAACCAATCACTAAAACTTGTTCCAAATGACTTGTTTAGACCTCCCAAACCCTAAGAACCAAGGGCTCAAGGCCACAAGGCCTTATGAACTAGTAATCCCAAACAATCCTTTATCAACCACTTTTCAAACAAAATTCTGATTTTTAAACACAACCTATTGATTTTAATGATCAAAAACACTTACTAGGCACCAACTAACATAATCAAACACAAAAATAACCAGTACAAACACAAGAACACAAAATCAAAGCTCAAAATCCAAAACAGGCAGTAACATGAATTTTTGAGAGGAATCTTAACAAGAGGTTATACCTGCCCTCCACAACATCCTAGGAGGGTCAGCTATGCTCCTTGGACCTTGTTCAACAACTAGAACAAGACCAAGGTACTTCAACAAGAAAGATGATGAATGCCTTGGTTGATGTTTCAAAGCAGAAACTCAAGGGCTTGATTTCTTCAACACAATGAACAAACAGCCCAACCAAAGGCCCTAGTCCCTTCACAAGCTTGGTGTCAAAAAGCTTGCAAGAGCTTACAGCTTTTGGATAAGGATTAGTACACAAAATAAGCAAATTCAGAACCTCTTTTCAAGCTTTTTTCAAACTTGAAAAACCTTACCAAACATAAACGTCCTTGAACCAAATGATTCAAGCACACTTATAACAATCAATGGAACTCAGAATCACCTTTAAACAATACCAACTTTCAAAAACATAAAAAGGAATTACAATTTTCTTAAAATACCAACTTTTATAAATTTCAAAAAGGAATTACAAGTTTAAAAGGTAAAGACTGGAACCAAGGGACTCTCATATGTTGAGGTCTCCTTTTATAGGCAAATGCCTGGCTACACTATTCACAAACCCTAGAAGTGAATTCTCTAAAATGCCCTTAAGTTCTTCTAGACGTTTTCTGAACTTGAGCTGTCCAAGTTGATCAAGGCTGTTCATTTTAGCTTTGGAATGAAGCAAGGATCCTAGGCTGTTGATTTGGACACGTCAGATTACTTGGAGGGTAAGTTGCATTCTGATTGGTGGAAAGGGAATTGGGCGTGGGGTCCATGGTGATGTGATGGGTGAGTTCAAGTGTGGGATGTGTACATGTGAGGGTTAATTGCTTTTTGGTCAAGGTAATTTGGATTAACCCTTTGTTGGGTAAAAGTAAAATCTAGGTGGAAGAACATGAATAGTGGACCCATTGATCTGTTTTTGGTGGAGTGGAATCTGTTTGGCGCATTTTCTTTGTTTGAATGTTTTAGCATACAAATTTGGTCCTTGTATTTTCAGAAAGCTTGCAAAACGTGTTTATTTTGCAAATAAACTCTTTTCCTTTGTAAACAACTTTCACACTTTGGCAGTTTTGGCACAAAACTTTGGAAAAGGATTTGAAAGGATTATTTTTGCCATTTTGAGATATATCAAGAGCTGATCTTGGACATTCTTGATCTTCAAAGGTCTTCAATGTATCTTTGGCTTGATGAGGGACCATATTGACAATTTGAATTTGTTGAGGGACTAAACTGGCCATTTCTTCAAAGTTGAAGGACCATTTGTGTAATTTTGACAAACTTAAAGGACCAAACTTGAAATTATGAATATACAAGGGTTTTAAGTGTCATTTCTTCAATAAATGAGGATCAATCTTGTATGTCTTCAAGTCTTCAAGGGTATTTGTTGAATATTCCATGATTTAGGGCCTGGTTCTTTGTACGGCTTCTTTTCTCGTGTCCGTTTTTCCTTGTATCTTGTGATCTTTTTTATTTTTCACGATATCCATACCTAAAATACACAAGTAAACAAACACAAGCATATATATGGTATATTATGAAATTTTTATGCATTAAAAGCCCGAAAAGAACGATGAGATCATGTATAAATGCCATCTCATCAAATATCAAAGGAAAAAAAGTCAATGAACGCATTTATTTTCTAAAAACGTAAGTACAACAGTAACATTAAACAAATTTTCGACTTCAAATATCCCTCATACTCATACCATGTTTCACCATTTTTCATTAAAACTTCAAACTTAAACCTTCATATAAGAGAGTTTAGACATCTAACCTATCCATGAGTGTGCACACTTCGTTTAGTAATCTGATTAATCAGCATGTCTTGATAAGTTTCTCCATATTGTGCATATCAAAGAGTAAAAAGTGAAGTGGTACCTAGCTAGCTGCCTGATTCTTGAATCTTTCTTTGTGTAACTTATGGAACCTGTATGGCACTTGAGAATCCATACCTACATACAAAAATGGCAGAAAATTTCAATTTAAGTGTTGATTCACTTTGGTCAACTTTCGACCAACATGACCTTTTTCCTATAACGCAACTTTATTTACCCCATTTGACTTGTTAAAACCATTCAAAAGATGTAATGGAATATTGGTAAAAGTTGGAATAGCTTACCACCACTCAACGTTAGAAATATTATCCTTTGGCTTTTCTTTAGTGATGATACTCTCTTCTAATCCTATGAGATTTATATTTATATGAGGTTCAGCCTTCGCCTAAGCAAGTTGCGTTTGCTTTGCTTTTAACTCTCTTGCTTGTGCTTTCTCCAAATTGGCTCTACAAAAAAAGAGTGCCTAACAATCATCAAATTACAAAGATACTTCACTAAGCAAGAAGAGAAAGAATGAAATACGCAGTAATACCTTTAACTTGAAGATCTCTGTTTCGTTCGACTATTTCTTCTTCTTTTTAGGCCTTAAAAGCTTGACTTCATCAATTCCCATTCGAGGATCAAAGTGACGATTTTTATTTGGGTCCACTTCTAAGTCAGATTTCAGAATCTGTAATGCATCATTTTTTTCTACTTGTTAATGTTAACCTATATAAAAGGATTAACGCAAAAAAAAAATAGGGTTACAACATATTTATGATATTGATAAGTACCAATGCAAGCACAATAGAACAGACCTTTAAGGGTGCCAAGGTTGTTTAACTTCAGTATATTCACCACATTCCCATGTTCATCTACTTCTCTTCTAGGATTGGGTTGAATAATAATCTCTATTGGCATCCGTACAGGGAACATGTCTATAAGGGGAGAAACTTTGGGTCCTGTCTCAAACCCATCTCTTTAGCAAGATCTTGTGCATGATTTATAGCTTCAAACTTTTGTGTAGCAAGTTCAGTGGTTTGAGGCATATTCCTACCAAGTTGCTTTGTAGAGCTATTACTCACAGCTTGGGGATACGAGTGGGCCGTATTCCTGAACTGTATGAAGCTATATGGCTCTTTTTGCAGACATCTGGCGACTCCTTCCTGTACTTGAACCGACACCTTTGTTTAACTATAACATAACAAACAAACATTACAAGAATGGAACTTGTCAAGACGGACTAAAATATCTAGCATTGACCAAAGTCGATGACTAAAATCTGCTTATAAAAAAATACATCGGTTTAAAACCAAAGCATACAGCCTAACTAGTTAATAGATAGATTCACAGCTTACCAAAGATACCTGCTTCGCCCTCTCTGCAAGTGCAAGCTCTTTTTGCCTTAGTAGGTTTGCTTTTACCTTTGATATGGATCGAGAGAGATGTTTCCATTCTTGCCAGCATCTACAGAACTCCCATCTATACTGGATTTCTGAGTCATGAGATCTATTACTATTAACTCCTCCATTTTCAACTTTGGTGGAAATCAAAGATAACTTAAAAAAGGATGGTGGTTGGGTGCCAAAGGGGTCTCGTGTAAGGTTCAAAATGCCTTATCGTGTGGTCCCAAATGCTTTATTGTGTGGTCCACATGCGCACCCTGCAACCAATAAATATAAAGCAAGTTAACATACACGAATAAGATAATCATAAGTGTACATGATACCGCACATCAACAATCATGTAGATACTAACGCTAAATCATCAAAAATCTTTTGCCAACAAAAACATCAAAAAGCTCTTATAGATTGACATCTTGCCAATAAATATTACAAACATAAAATATAACCCTGAAATCGAGTCAATACATATCTTATTAATTGTAAACAAACCTCAAGATCTGTTGAATCTTGAAAGAAGACGTCAACGTATATAAGCATGATTTTTGCAGGATATAGGTTGTCGGACTCCAGAATCTTGTGATTCAAAACAACCTAAAAAGAATAAGTTACATCTTGAAAAGAAATCAACATAAATATAATCATAAAACTAATGAATGGTACCTGAATCGTTGGGGTCTTTCTATTGGATTTTAAAGAAAAAGCTTAACTGTTGTTTTCAATAACTACAACTTAATTTGGGTAGGTTCTTCAAACAAACCACAACAGGAACTTAACAAATAGAAAAACTATGGCGTTAACATCATGGTGCCACTTTCATAATTAGCAAGTTTAGAAAGCCCAATTAGTTAGTGTTTATTACGCAATATAGTTGCATGAAACTTTGTAAACAGATATTTACCTTTAAAAGGATAAAGAAGTATGATGCATAGAGATAAACTGTACACTTGACGATAAATTTAGCCATCCTAAACAGACATTGGGAGTTCATTTAGTGTTTGAGATTCAACTTACATTTTTTTTGTATCTCAGAGTTTCAAAAGTTTAGTGTAGTTGGATTGATTGGTGTCTACTTTCTGATTTGATCACAACACTTGTTGCTGCTTATTTTTCACGCTGATAAAAAACATGAATTTAAAATTTTATATAATGATCCTGCTACTGACGTAATTTATAATAGTCCATTATAAACGTATGATAGATCTAATTCATATTAAATATGCATGATCTAAACTTCATAATGAGTACATGACAAAGTCAATACAAAAGTATAGTTATAAACCTTTTGCATCATCCACACTGCACATAACACAGTAACGCAGATGTAGACAATGAAGTTCAAATTGTACTTATCATGAACTGGCACAACAATTCAATAGCAAAAGACTTCAATTATGCACAGCATTAGGAGCAGTTTAGTTATTAACAAATCGAATTCAAGTTCTAATAAGATATAATAATTTTACATTAAGGTGAAAGCTAGGGAAGCCCTTGTGGCACAGAAGCACAGAACAACAACAATTGTGACCGGCATATTTTTAAGCATTAGTTGGTTAAAATTGAAACCAAAACTATAGACAGTTTAAGAAGACTTACATTAAGAGCCATTACCAACTCCTCGGGTTTTTCAATTCACATGGATTTTTAATCTATATATGCAGACTAAATTGTACAATAAACAGATATCCTGAAAAATTTAAACCTTAAAACTTACCAAAACAAATCTATAATCACTTTCAACGATCCGATCTTCAAAACAGAAATATGTAACCTGCGGTACATCAAATTTTTGTCCCTTGGTGTGAATGAAATAGCTATCACAATTTTTGAACATGTAAGAGCCTATTTTACACTCTACCGAAAGCACCAAATCTAAAAAAACAATGAATAAAACATAGGGAAACTCACGTTGAATGGTGTTGATTGTCCTTCATGTAAATCATTGTTCTCATTGGTTGTAATATGACCGCCGTTAGGGTTGTATCTATAAAAGATACGTGAATGGTATTAGGGTTTAGAGAAATAGTGAAAACAAATTGAATGATTGATTAGGGTTTAAAGAAAGAGTGAAAACAAACTGAACGATTGATTTTGGGTTTTTTACTTGAAAGTATATCAGACATTTGTCAACGGATAGATATTATATCTGATTTAATTACACAGCTGTAGAAGGCAAGCGAGCAACAAGTTGCGCCGCAAGCCCTTTCTGAATAGCGCGAAACATATAGCACTAAGTGTATAATAACTTAGGTAGCCGATGTGAAGATATATATCTTATTTTCAATTATCTGTCACAACTTCTGGCTTGCTCCATTAGTTTAAGTGCTTGTCTCTCAATTCTCATACCCATGTTCGAATCTTGCTGAGAACTTTTTTAAACAAATTAAATTCCGAATTTTGGGAATAGTGCGGATTGGATTAGTAGATGATTAGATGACGTGGCAAATCCTTCCTGTTATATATATAATATGTAAAGATATATATATATATATATATATATATATATATATATATATATATATATATATATATATATATATATACATATATATATATATATATATATATATATATATATATATATATATATATATATATATATATATATATATATATATATATATATATATATATATATATATACATATATATATATATATATATATATATATATATATATATATATATATATATATATATATATATATATATATATATATATATATATATATATATATATATATATATATATATATATATATATATATATATATATATATATATATATATATATATATATATATATATATATATATATATATATATATATATATATATATATATATATATATATATATATATATATATATATATATATATATATATACATATATATATATATATATATATATATATATATATATATATATATATATATATATATATATATATATATAAAATAAGAACCCAATCAATACTTGACAAGTGGAATTTATTTATTATAAATCAGAAAACTAAATATATATATTTACAAGGGTAAATAATAGGTATTGGCACATTCTCCTTATTAATAACCCTACATACACCC
>JANFOE010002084.1:0-24933 GCA_025667525.1 Glebionis coronaria | reverse complement strand
ATATATATATATATATATAT
Organism: Glebionis coronaria; assembly: GCA_025667525.1. Classification (NCBI taxonomy): domain Eukaryota; kingdom Viridiplantae; phylum Streptophyta; class Magnoliopsida; order Asterales; family Asteraceae; genus Glebionis; species Glebionis coronaria. The sequence continues at coordinate 24,913 of JANFOE010002084.1, read as the reverse complement.
ATATATATATATACATATATATATACATATATATATATATATATATATATATATATATATATATATACATATATATATATATACATATATATATATACATATATATATATATATATATATATATACATATATATATATATATATATATATATATATATATATATATATATATATATATATATATATATATATATATATATATATATATATATATATATATATATATATATATATATATATATATATATATATACATATATATATACATATATATATATATATATATATATATGTATATATATATGTATATATATATATATATATATATATATATATATATATATATATATATATATATATATATATATATATATATATATATATATATATATATATATATATATATATATATATATATATATATATATGTATATATATATATATATATATATATATATATATATATATATATATATATATATATATATATATATATATATATATATATATATATATATATATATATATATATATATATATATATATATATATATATATATATATATATATATATATATATATATATATATATATATATATATCTTTACATTATATATAAGAGGAGGGATATACCACATAAGCACTATTAATCCACGTCAACATCATTCGGGCCGTAATCATCATTCAGGTCGGTCGTTTCTTATACCCTATTCATATTCAACCAAATCTTCCCAAACACAGTTAAACCTAGTCTTCAAATCAATATCACAAACATTATCATCTATTAAACCCTCAAATTAGACCCACAAGTTTACATAATCACAGTAAATAACCTAATTTACCGACGCGACTATGGTTTAGACTATGATTGTGTCTCACGATTATATACACAATGACACAGGTATGCTATTGATTTTAATTTGTTCAGATTGAATCTAAACAGCTTAGCTGGTCAAATTGGATGTCTGGTGATTTAAGGATTAATTTTATATGTAATAAATTTTAATTATTGATTTTGTTCTTGAAATCAACACTGTATTTGAATGAATAATGAGAGTGCTCAACCTAAAAATTAGAGGTTTGTAGCTTTATTAATCATTTTTTAAATGTCTGACATGTATTGTCTATTTGATTTACATCTTATACTCAATTATCCTTGCTTTCATGTATTGTCAGGAATGTTCCTTCAAGCACGTGCTATTGGATTAATGCCTATGATTAATTAGGTAACTAGCCTTACTTATATCATGGATTTAAGATTCTTACTGTTTTTTATCTCTTTGGTAAGACTCTTTTTATTTGGAATATATGATACCTTTTATTGCATGGTAAAGGCGTTATGCAGATGACCCTGAATTAACCATAAAACTACTGAATTACAAATAACATTCATTCATTCTTAGCTTTCACGATCAAGTCATTAGTGATTAGTGTATTTTTCTGTTTGAACATCACATAAATAGTAATTCATATTCAATAACACATCGAAGATGCATGATGATGATTTAAGTTCATCATCATTGTGATGATTATTATGAAGGTGATTATCATTAAGGCTTAAAGTAGGTATTGCAGCATCGAACTCTTTCCCATTATACTTTCTTGGAACCAGGTTTGTAAATCCTTCATTTAAATAGTTGATTAGTTTGTCTGATTGGGGGTTTAATATACTTTTCGATTTTGTATATTTATTTGATTTATTTTAGTTTTTTTGTTATTATTCATGAATTTATAAGATTACCAATAGGTTGCTATGCTTATTATTATGATGTCTTCTCAGGTAGTAACATGTTTTAATGACGCTAAAGTCTGAACTTCTTGCAATACTGTTATGCAGGTTCATGTAGAGATTGAGGCTGAGGGATGAAGTGGATGCTTCTGAGCCATCCAGAGTTGATGTTTCGGTTGGCTCTACAATGTTTGAAAAGTGGGGTAGATCCGACGGTGCATAGGAGTATAAAGATAGATCAAGAATGTTGAATACCAAGTACGCGATTTCAGAAGAAAACTGTTGGTCGGACATGTAAAGGCAGAAACAATCCTCAGGATTTGCAAAAACTAACGGTTAGTGAAGTAGATTTGATTCAAATTGATCAATGATTTTCTACTGCTAATATTTATCAGCACATTTTTTTTCTGTTGATCGATAGGTTCAACCGTTCAAGCAAGACTAGGTGAAGATCCAAGCTTGGGAAAATTAAAGAGAAATCTGAGATGGTGAGAAGAATGGAGGTAAATGAATTCTTGGTTCGAAGCTATAATTTGATAGTGGCATTGTCAATTATAACTACATCTGTTGCAACTTTATTGGTTTGGAACATTCGATCAATTTGACTGAGTTACTTTCTAGCAATTGTTTATCATGTTATAGTTAGAAAATAACCAAAATCAAACCAGTGAAAAGTAAATGGGGCGAAGTTTACATATCTGTCATAAATGCTAAGTTACCAAATGTTTGGATAAAATATCATCCTCTGACACAGAGAGTTGTGTGCAGACACTTGCTGGTATTGTTGCTATAGATGACAATGTTACTAAAGACCAGCCAAGATCGCCTATATTTGGGGTGTGTTTATTGCACACTGATAACAAAGAAGAAATGGAAGTAGTATCCTCCGATGATGGTAGTTAATATGATACTCCGTAGTACAACAGATCTTGCGTTGGTTAATTCATTGCCAGTGGCTGAAAAAGCAGAAGTGTATAATGGTGTTGAACAAGTTGTACACGAGCTATGTGGCTATTGTGATCCTCTAGTTTACCTTGCAAATTTGCTATATAGTTTGATATTAGAAGGTCAGAAAACCAATGCAATTGAGATTTTGCAGTAGTTCAATTGGGAAGCCCTGATTGCTTTCGGGTCTCACTTTTAGTTTGGAATGTCTTAAACTCCCCTATTTGCCTCTATATTGTATAAAGAAAAAAGGCTTCCATCAACCAGATAAGGGAAAAGAAAAGAGAATACAAGTTTTCTCTCTATTACCATTAAAAATTTTCTTATGAATCTATTTTAGCTTTTGAAGGCATTTACTATGGACGTTGTAGGACCTAATAAAAGCAAAAGCTATTGGAATAGAAGAAGACGATTGTAAAGAAGCTCTTGAGGCCTCATCCAAAGTGTCTGCTCCAGTAATATCTTATGATTAGTTGATGTGGCAGCAGAAGGAAGGGGGTACAAATGAGTTCTTGGATGCTACATCTATTATCAATATTGGGAAAACTTGTGCTGGTCATTTTGAAGAATTAAAAATAAAGTCACGGCTTGGAGACGTCTGCTTCAGAACAACATGCTGAACTAAATTATGAGTGATAGTAATCTAAATATTCCACAAACACTAGATATTCACTTTACCTTCATTGTTTGTTGGTGGTACAACAGCAACACCACCACCATTGGCTGGTTTCTGATGGTTTAGAGTCGTTGCGTGCACCACCATGAAGAGGACCAGGTAGTGGTCATGGAATGATGATGGTCAATCCCAAGAAGGTTTCAAGGTTGCTGCTATAGCATATGTTGTAGAAGAGCATCTCATGTTTCAATTACATAATTTTGCTCTTTCATCAAGTTCTTTTGAGAGGCATTCTTTAAATTCATAATCTTTAGCCAATGATAATCATAGCAGGGGTTACAAATACGGACACTGGGAGAGTGGTCTAGATACCATCCATCAAGAACTTAATCAAAGTGTTGAAAATACTAAAATAGTGCACTTGACAACAGGTATATCTTGATTTTTTAACATTAAAAATCTTCTGGTTTCCGTGGGATGATTCATTCTCACTATGTAGTAACCCGAACTTTAAAATCAATATTTAGACCGAGTTTTAATACTATTTCTAATATTTGGACCAATATTTATTACCTGACTTTTATTTGTCATGTTCGTTCTACGAATAATATTTAATTATCGGCTAACTGGCAAGGTTAAGGCTTTAAAGTATCGAATACGTGTTATTTATTATTTATCGGCAAAGTTTATGTCCGTCATCAACTGTGACCATTTTTATTATGACATAGAAATATTTTCTATTTTCGTCGTTTTAATATTTTTGTTTAACGAGCATTGTTCGTAATTTACATTAAGCCTATAGGCTTCATTCGTTTATATAACGCGTTAACCTATTTTAAATAATAAGCCTCATTTATTTATCGAAATATTAATGTTCTCCGAATGTCGACGTTTTTATTTTATATCGAGCGTTTATTTTTCGTGGTTTATGGCGTATCTTTTAAATCGCGTAACGTTAAAAATATCAGGCTTCGATAATACCCGTCTTTACAAATTGTGGGACAAAACTTATATAAATTTCACCCCCACCCGAGCCTCCTACACGTCACATTCTCCACATGCGTTTCATTCTTATAAGTGTTGACACTTGGACTCTTAGATTACATGTTATTATTTAACAAAACTTGTAGAAAACTTATCCTTATCATTTCATGTAATAAACAAAACATACAACCTCATTCTCCCTTTGTTCTTAACGTCAAAGACTTCATCACACAAACAAATTCCTATTTCAATTTCTAGCTTGTTTCTTGATCATAAAATATAGGTTGAAGAACACTAGTATTGTTCTAAAGTTCTTATCACTTAAAACAAGCATCATCATCATCATCAATTTCTTTATTCATGGAGTTCTTGGAGCTGATCTTAAGGAGCTATATGGGGATGAGATAGAAGCCTATTTATAGAATATAATGATTGATGAAAAGCTCTTATGGATGTGATCATGAATTGATCTTGGAAGCTTTATGATAGTGGTGATTGGTTAGATTATTGTCATACCTTCCAAAGGTTTATACTTTCAATCTTTGTATTGATTTGTATATTATTGTTATGTATATGTAATTATCATATTTCTACTGATTTTATTTATTCAATAGTTGATTGGAGTAGTCTTGGACAATGTATATGATTTGGGACATCAAAGAGGCAAGTTAAACAAGCCTAGAGTCAAACTAGTAACTTGGCAGTTTTTGATCAGTTAAGAAACGTGGTATTCTTATACCATCAGTAGCATTGGGATACTGGGACTTGGGTTATTTAGATAAAGTGTTGTTTTATGAGTATTTTCCCGGGTGGCCCGTCCCGTGACGAGTCCCGGAAAGTAAGATATGACCAAAATAGTGAAGCAAGGTCAAAATCTGACCTGCTGTAAAGATGGGCTGTTTTATCATAAAATTCGTATACTTACATATGATTATCTAAAACTAAAATTTGTAGATAATATCATGTAGAACACACACGAATCGGATGATTTTCTACGGATAAACGGTTTGAAAATGGTGGGCAAAACGGTGGAACTGAAGTTGGCTGTGAATCACACTCATGACTTCTAAGTTGTAAAATGGATAGTTAGCCTATGATAAATATAAATTAACGTCAAATGGACATACAATCTGTATAGTACATATGTATAGGGTATTTTTAATGTAACGAACTTATTTGGATAGTTTAAGGTTCGGGAGTAATGCACTAAACATCGACCGATGTTGTAAACTTTACGTCATTGAATCGTAGTAATAAAATGTAAAACTTGATTACTTTTATAAAACCGAGGTGGTAGGGCTCATTTATCGAGAGGTCGAAACCCGTTTATAAACCAATATTTATGAAAACCCGAGACTCGACCAAAATGAAATATTAAGTGGATATTATTTGCAGGCGTTTTAGAACTCGAAAAGCGTATAAAGTGGATTTGGGCCGCAAAAGCCCAACTTACACTTATAATGGCTATTGGGCCATTAATGGACCTGAGATTAATAATGTATATGGAGATCAATAATGAGTTTGAAATGGACTTAGGTTATATAAATGATTAATGGGTCACTAATGGGCTAGAATGGGCTTAATGGTCATAATGAGAAGATATATGTTAAATTGTTATGAAAGGTTTTATAAAAAGTTTTATAAAACTTATGCAATGTCCAAACTTACTAAAGTGAACTATTTACATATATGTATGGCTTACGTATAGACTCGAGCCTAAGACGCGTCTCGTCATTATAGGTTCGTTCGGTCATATGTTGACCGTTGGGCATCTCGTTCTCGATCAGTGAGCGATTATTATCTCGTGAAGTCGTGTGTCGACTATTGGATGTTTCTTCCTTTATCTACGTGTAATAGCTATACCAGGTGAGTTCATAGCCTCGCTTTTACTGCTTTATATGTGTTTATAAACCCGCGAGGGGGAATACATGCTCTTGGTATAAAAATATGATGTTTATATATATGGTTTTGAGAGAATACATGTTTAAGAATAAACATGTGGTTTGCTATATGCTTTGAACGAATACATGTTGTTGTAAATGAATGTAAGATGGCTGATTAAATGCTTTTGAAAGATGAACACAAGCGTTGATTGTATTGATTGTGAACCGCTATTTGCTAAGTACTGTATTGCCAAAATTTGGAAAGTCCCTATAAACCCATGAACCGTTAACTACCCTTGATGGGTAGGCGCTGGTACAGACGGATGGATCCATCGGGGATGGCCCCCACCTGGGCAGGTCGCACCTGTGGGTTGGAGGCTCAGCCAGGTGTGTTGTATTAGAAGTAAGGGGGTATTCGGCAAAATACCTGACTAGGGCATTATTATACTTAAGGCTTCGGTGTCATGGCTTAGTAGAATAGCGTGGACTTTGGGTATTGCATGTGTTGCACTATCGACAGTGGATGAGATTCTTGTGTTCAAAAGCTTCATGGTTTATTTAAAAACCCATTATTGTTTATTTAAAAACCTATGAATTCACTCAACCGTTGTGTTGACAGTTTAGCATGTATTCTCAGGTATGTAGGTTTAAGAGCAGCTGGAGCATGGAGCCGTGCAGGATAAAGTAAAGGCAAAACTAACAATTTCCATTCGATACATTTGACAAATCTTTATTATTTATTAAGGTTTGTATAAATTGGTGGGACCTCTTTTTTAGTTAACTCTGATTTAATAAAATTATCGAATGGTTTATTTTATAAAACGTCTCTTTTAAAGTCGTTTTCTATGACTATGTGTGATGTGCTATGAAGTAACACCCAATGTTGATATTCCGCCGCCTTGTGAAATTGGGGGTGTTACAGATTGGTATCAGAGCACTAGTTATAGTGAACTAGGTTATTTTTAAACCTAGACTATAACTGCTCTTTCGTAAAATTGTTTGATTGCCTTACAAAGTATTCGCGCGCTCATGGCTCCTAAAAACCAATGCTTGGTTGTGATAATGTGATCTTGTGTGTATGTAGAAATGTTTGTACGTATATGAATGTATACACTATGGCATTTTCAGGCATTACGCGTGAAGCAATGTTCCTTGCGAGATTATCGTAGATTTTATGATACGGATTTATATAGAGTTTGGCCTCACCGCCAATCACCTTTCTCGATAATTAATTAGTTATCCGAATACGAGTATGGAACTCGTTTGATATTTTGGGTACATATATGTTGTTTCATATCTATCGCATATCGACTAAATTAAGCTCGATTTTTGTCATCGCATCGTGATGTGCCATTTTAGGACATCTCCTTTTGAAACGTAATTAATAAGCGTATTATTATATTTCTGCACTCCTTATGATTTTAAAGAATCATTTCTTCAAGGAGACATATTCTACGTAATATAACGTTTAAAATTTAATTGCGTTTGACTACGTTTTGTGACGAAAAGGAGGATGCCAATGTTGGACCTAAAATATATATATACCCAATCAACTATATATTTGGGTACAACAAAGATATGCTCGTAGTAGTCATTCGGTTGAGTGACTTAATACTTTGTATTTAAATGGAATGGGACATTTAAATATAGAGATTTTAAATCGTCCAACTATGTGTTGTTTAAGGTTCTCTTATTGAAATGGATTGGGACGTTTGAATAAGAAAGTTTTAAACCACTGGACCTTAGATTGTCGATGGTTTCTTTATTCAGATGGAATGGGACGTTTGAATACAGAAATCGTGGAGTAAGTTTGACACCTTGTACTTTTCTTGGCATTTAATTTGGTTATGATATCGTGTTTTGTGACGGTATAACTGAGTAGGATGATTTATAATCGTCTTGTTGAAATAAATTGGGACGCCTTTTTATTTAAACAAGAAAGTTATAAGTTCCCGAACCGTAAATTTATAAATTCTTGTTTACATGGATTGGGACGCCTTTGGGTGTAAACAAAGATTTATAAATGAGTGGGCTCAAGTGTACCCGACTTGGATTGTGATTATCTTGTGTACGGGCGTATTAGAGTGGGCTCAAGTGTGCCCGACTTGGATTGTGATTATCTTGTGTACGGACGTATTTTTTCGACTCGTGTTTCGTTGGTATGTATCGTTCATTACCGTCGTCATTATGGTTATTATTGATTATCGTATATGTAAGAGTAACCCGTTCGTCTTCTCTCGAGTTATGATTTGTCTTTATGGACCATTTCTAATGGGTCCCGACTATCGTAAGCTTGATAAGTTGATCGTTAAGAACCATTAAACGGTCCAAGGATAGACGACTTGTATAATCGACACTAGTATTTAATGTGTACTTTTGGATCGACCGACGATTAAGTTATCAATGATAGCTTATTTTAGATGAAAATATTTTGAAATTTTTCTTGTTATTATGGATGGTTCATCGAATAATTTTTCAAATAACGAGAATATATTTTGGGTATGGATCCGTTTGTGAGCACCCTGTAATACCTTTTGGGTATGGATCCGTGTGGGAGAACCTTCTGATGACAGAAATATTTTTGGATATGCATCCATGGAAATCAGGCCCGTGAACATCTTTTTAACTTGCAAACTTTCCTTTGACTCGACTTATCCGACAATCCTGTCAAACATTCTTATTTATCATGGCTTGGCTATTTAGCAAGCATGCGTTAACTTGAATGAACTTATCGATTTGGCATGGCTTGACCATTTTTGCAAGCATGTCGTAATGTGATTATATGTGCTTAATGATGGTTTTTGTGTTTGATTTGGATCGTAGTTCTTTCCATTGAGTAATGTATACACCGGACGAATTCTGTATCGATGAATTCACTTTTGACGAAGTAGGTTTGCATGTTCGAGATCGTGCAATTAGGTGATTTTACATGACTAGTACTAATTACCTCGTCTTGATTATTTTGTAACGTTTCGATGGACTTATGTGTGATCCATGCGATTTTCTTTTACGATGTAATTGTTTTTTTTATCAGACCCGTGGGCGATGTGTGTTTTAATTTGATCGACGTGATCACTGATTGTTTTAAATTGATTGTCGCATTGGAAAATTTCTCAAATGCGTCCAATTCTTTTGTCTCTTCACTTTTCATGTGAAATTTTTTCTAACTTATATCAACCGCCACAAGTTTGATAAGCTAGTAGTAATATACCTTGAAGCGCTTACAAAAATTAACGACATGTTAATTTTTTTTGCTTCTAATGTCTTTCCGTTCGAGATATATATTATTCTTTGCTTATAAGGATTATTCAAACCATTCATTTGTGCTCGTTATGTATACTCGTTGCTTTAACTTTTGTTCATTCAACCTTCGCAAGAAACCCATGAATGATTTATCTATTCCACACCTCTTTGCCATTTAACCGAAGACTATTGAGACGAATTAAGCGTTGGGACATCGCTTCCTAAAGGGGTAGATAATGTAGTAACCCGAACTTTAAAATCAACATTTAGACCGAGTTTTAATACTATTTCTAATATTTGGACCAATATTTATTACCTGACTTTTATTTGTCATGTTCGTTCTACGAATAATATTTAATTATCGGCTAACTGGCAAGGTTAAGGCTTTAAAGTATCGAATACGTGTTATTTATTATTTATCGGCAAAGTTTATGTCCGTCATCAACTGTGACCATTTTTATTATGACATAGAAATATTTTCTATTTTCGTCGTTTTAATATTTTTGTTTAACGAGCATTGTTCGTAATTTACATTAAGCCTATAGGCTTCATTCGTTTATATAACGCGTTAACCTATTTTAAATAATAAGCCTCATTTATTTATCGAAATATTAATGTTCTCCGAATGTCGACGTTTTTATTTTATATCGAGCGTTTATTTTTCGTGGTTTATGGCGTATCTTTTAAATCGCGTAACGTTAAAAATATCGGGCTTCGATAATACCCGTCTTTACAAATTGTGGGACAAAACTTATATAAATTTCACCCCCACCCGAGCCTCCTACACGTCACATTCTCCACATGCGTTTCATTCTTATAAGTGTTGACACTTGGACTCTTAGATTACATGTTATTATTTAACAAAACTTGTAGAAAACTTATCCTTATCATTTCATGTAATAAACAAAACATACAACCTCATTCTCCCTTTGTTCTTAACGTCAAAGACTTCATCACACAAACAAATTCCTATTTCAATTTCTAGCTTGTTTCTTGATCATAAAATATAGGTTGAAGAACACTAGTATTGTTCTAAAGTTCTTATCACTTAAAACAAGCATCATCATCATCATCAATTTCTTTATTCATGGAGTTCTTGGAGCTGATCTTAAGGAGCTATATGGGGATGAGATAGAAGTCTATTTATAGAATATAATGATTGATGAAAATCTCTTATGGATGTGATCATGAATTGATCTTGGAAGCTTTATGATAGTGGTGATTGGTTAGATTATTGTCATACCTTCCAAAGATTTATACTTTCAATCTTTGTATTGATTTGTATATTATTGTTATGTATATGTAATTATCATATTTCTACTGATTTTATTTATTCAATAGTTGATTGGAGTAGTCTTGGACATTGTATATGATTTGGGACATCAAAGAGGCAAGTTAAACAAGCCTAGAGTCAAACTAGTAACTTGGCAGTTTTTGATCAGTTAAGAAACGTGGTATTATTATACCATCAGTAGCATTGGGATACTGGGACTTGGGTTATTTAGATAAAGTGTTGTTTTATGAGTATTTTCCCGGGTGGCCCGTCCCGTGACGAGTCCCGGAAAATAAGATATGACCAAAATAGTGAAGCAAGGTCAAAATCTGACCTGTTGTAAAGATGGGCTGTTTTATCATAAAATTCGTATACTTACATATGATTATCTAATACTAAAAGTTGTAGATAATATCATGTAGAACACACACGAATCGGATGGTTTTCTACGGATAAACGGTTTGAAAATGGCGGGCAAAACGGTGGAACTGAAGTTGGCTGTGAATCACACTCATGACTTCTAAGTTGTAAAATGGATAGTTAGCCTATGATAAATATAAATTAACGTCAAATGGACATACAATCTGTATAGTACATATGTATAGGGTATTTTTAATGTAACGAACTTATTTGGATAGTTTAAGGTTCGGGAGTAATGCACTAAACATCGACCGATGTTGTAAACTTTACGTCATTGAATCGTAGTAATAAAATGTAAAACTTGATTACTTTTATAAAATCGAGGTGGTAGGGCTCATTTATCGAGAGGTCGAAACCCGTTTATAAACCAATATTTATGAAAACCCGAGACTCGACCAAAATGAAATATTAAGTGGATATTATTTGCAGGCGTTTTAGAACTCGAAAAGCGTATAAAGTGGATTTGGGCCGCAAAAGCCCAACTTACACTTATAATGGCTATTGGGCCATTATTGGACCTGAGATTAATAATTTATATGGAGATCAATAATGAGTTTGAAATGGACTTAGGTTATATAAATGATTAATGGGTCACTAATGGGCTAGAATGGGCTTAATGGTCATAATGAGAAGATACATGTTAAATTGTTATGAAAGGTTTTATAAAAAGTTTTATAAAACTTATGCAATGTCCAAACTTACTAAAGTGAACTATTTACATATATGTATGGCTTACGTATAGACTCGAGCCTAAGACGCGTCTCGTCATTATAGGTTCGTTCGGTCATATGTTGACCGTTGGGCATCTCGTTCTCGATCAGTGAGCGATTATTATCTCGTGAAGTCGTGTGTCGACTATTGGATGTTTCTTCCTTTATCTACGTGTAATAGCTATACCAGGTGAGTTCGTAGCCTCGCTTTTACTGCTTTATATGTGTTTATAAACCCGCGAGGGGGAATACATGCTCTTGGTATAAAAATATGATGTTTATATATATGGTTTTGAGAGAATACATGTTTAAGAATAAACATGTGGTTTGCTATATGCTTTGAACGAATACATGTTGTTGTAATGAATGTAAGATGGCTGATTAAATGCTTTTGAAAGATGAACACAAGCGTTGATTGTATTGATTATGAACCGCTATTTGCTAAGTACTGTATTGCCAAAATTTGGAAAGTCCCTATAAACCCATGAACCGTTAACTACCCTTGATGGGTAGGCGCTGGTACAGACGGATGGATCCATCGGGGATGGCCCCCACCTGGGCAGGTCGCACCTGTGGGTTGGAGGCTCAGCCAGGTGTGTTGTATTAGAAGTAAGGGGGTATTCGGCAAAATACCTGACTAGGGCATTATTATACTTAAGGCTTCGGTGTCATGGCTTAGTAGAATAGCGTGGACTTTGGGTATTGCATGTGTTGCACTATCGACAGTGGATGAGATTCTTGTGTTCAAAAGCTTCATGGTTTATTTAAAAACCCATTATTGTTTATTTAAAAACCTATGAATTCACTCAACCGTTGTGTTGACAGTTTAGCATGTATTCTCAGGTATGTAGGTTTAAGAGCAGCTGGAGCATGGAGCCGCGCAGGATAAGTAAAGGCAAAACTAACAATTTCCATTCGATACATTTGACAAATCTTTATTATTTATTAAGGTTTGTATAAATTGGTGGGACCTCTTTTTTAGTTAACTCTGATTTAATAAAATTATCGAATGGTTTATTTTATAAAACGTCTCTTTTGAAGTCGTTTTCTATGACTATGTGTGATGTGCTATGAAGTAACACCCAATGTTGATATTCCGCCGCCTTGTGAAATTGGGGGTGTTACACACTATAATATGTTCCTCTAATTAATTGTATTTATCGAGAAGTCATCCATTTAGTAGAGTCCGCGAATGTTTATATCATCATTTAAGTCTATCTATTTCTTTTTCTATATTCGAAAAGTTTGAATATTAAAACATGTTAGTTTAGGAATCAGTTTAGCAATAGTGAAATTTAGATAAATAAAACTTATTCATCGAAAAAGGGGATTACAGGGGTAAGATCATATGGATTCATATGTTCACTATGTATGCATTTTGTGTTTTCTTTCTCTTCAAAAGTTTACATAATAGTTTTGCTGGATATTTGTAGGTGCTTGCTAGAAAAAACCTAAAAATCTTTGATTATTCAAATGATCTCATTAGTTAGCGAGGAATTGTATATGGCTGGAAATGATGGGCCTATTTCTGACCTTCCATGTGTTGGGAATAAATTATGGGTCAGTTCACTAGACGCTGATAAGAAGAATTCAAGCGCTGATAAGATGACATTGGACGCTGACAACCAAGCGTTGACATTTGAAGAAGTCAACGCTGACAGCCTTGAAGATTAGCACTGATGGAATATATCTTCATACGAATCTTTTTGTTTATTTGTTTCTTTATTTGTGTATGGTAAAGATAAGTTCGACATTGTATTTTCCATTATTATCTTTACCTAGAATAGTTGATTCGTAGCTTATTGTACAAGACTTCTTAATCTATAAAAGAAGATCTTTTAGGTTAATGTTAATCATCAGTTATCATAAGTTTTCACAAGTTAAACCTCTTTCATTGTAATCAAGTTCGATCATTCTAATACAAGTGAAAGTTTGTTTAACATCTTTGTGTTTTAGATTAAGTGTTAATTCCGCATAACACTTAGTTACTTTATTCATAAGCAAAGGTTTCTCTGCGTGTATTACTTGATCTAATATACACAAAGCTTAATCGATCTAAGTTTGGGATCAACAAGTGGTATCAGAGCTTGTTGAGAAACTTTTGATCTTTAAGTAACGCAAGAACCCTAAAACACCAAAAAAAAAAAAACCCTAAAAACCCTAAAATTCTCAAAACCCTAAAAACATCATGTCTGGCACAGACCAACCTGCTGCTCCTGCTTTGCTACAAAACAACACCATAAACCCTAGTATCAAAATTCCCATGTTTGATGCCAGGAACTTCGAGCTTTGGAAGTCCAATTTTGAGCAATATGTAGCCATCCATGACTACACTCTTTGGGAGATTGTTGAATATGGGAACACATTCAACAAAGCTCAAAAGATTACTAATGCTATTGCTGCAAGGGTAGCTGTTCCTAATTGTCCTGAAGCTGATAAGAAGGAAAGGCCTAAAGATGGAAGAGCTGTATCTACTGAAGATATAGCCAAGAAAAGGGTGGACATGAAAATTTTGAACATCATGAAACACGCCTTAGGTCATGAGAATCAGCACAAGTACAAACGCTTTGAGTCTGCAAAAGAGCTTTGGGAAGCTCTTGAAGTAGCACATGGTGGCAATGCTGACACAAAAGAAGAAAAGAAGAAGCAACTCATGCATGAGTATGCTGTCTTTAAGGCTCAACCCAATGAGAATCTCAGCAGTGTGAGAAGTAGACTGCTTGATATTACAAGTCAACTTTCCTTCATGGGAACACAGATTGATGACCCTGACTTGAATGCTACTTTTCTCAAAAGCCTTGGTGATGTATGGAAGATTGAGGCAAGATCCATTCTTGTCAATAACACCCACAAGACCTCTAGGTTTGATGACATCTTCAACAAACTAAGATTGTTGGAGAATGAATGGCTTTTGGAGAGTGATAATAAATCTTCCAGCAGCAACATGGCCTTCTTCTCACAAAGTGAAGGTCAATTTGATTCCATGAACTCCTATGGACATCCAGTCACTGGATCTCAATGTGTCAACGCTAGATCACATCCTATCAGCGTTGGAACACAGTCTGTCAGCGCTGGATCATATCCTGTCAACGCTTCATACTCAAGCGTTAACACTCACAACTTTGGCACTGATAGAATTAAACCTGCTGGTTTAGATCTAGATACTGTGTGTGCATTCATTGCTTCTTTGCCCAGTGATTCAAGGATTACATATGAAGATTTTGAGCAGATAAGTGATGAGCAATTGGAAGAGATGGACATCAAGTGGACTATGGCTCTTGTAAGTTTAAGAGCAAACAGGTTTAATAAAAGGTTCAAGAAGAAGATGACCTTTAATGCTAAGGATGTTGCTGGATTTGACAAATCCAAAGTTGAGTGCTACAATTGTCATCGTATGGGGCACTTTATGAGGGAATGTAGATCTCCAAGAAGATCTGATGCTGGTGAGCCTTCAAGCCAAATGGTTAAGAGCCAAGACTCCAAGGCCATGGTAGCTGTTCAACAAATTGATGGTGTTGGAGGATGGGACTGGAGCTGGAACTTTTTGGCTAAGGATGAGGAAGAGGACAGAGCTTTGGTTGCTGAAGTTAAGGAAGAGCATGTTGAATATGCTCTCATGGCACACTCCTCCTCTTCATCAGATAATGAGGTATATGATGATGCTTTCTGTTCTAAGGGTTGTCGTTTAAATACTGAAAAACTAAATCAAGAGATAGTTAAATTATTAGATGAGGCAAGTGCTGAAAGATGCAAAGTATCTAATTATCAAATAGCTCTTACCCAAACAGAAAAGACAGTAGCTGAGTATAAGAAAATGGAGTTTGATTTAAAGGATAAAATAAATATCTTAAAACATGAGTTACATCAAAGTAAAGATATTCAAGATATCACAAACAGGGTTAATCTTGATTTGATAGCTAAGTTAGATGAGGCTAACAAAAATAAAGATAATGTGAGTCTTAAAATCCAGAGATTTGATAAGGCCACACAATCCCTAGGAGAGTGTGTTAGTAAACAAAGAGACTCTAAGGACATGAGTGGGATTGGGATGAAAGATTATACTGGTGTTCCACCACCAGCTGGGGATTTCTATGGTGTCCAATCAAAGGACTTATCTTGGACTGGCTTGCCAGAACTCCAAGAGAAGGAATTCATTCCTCCACCAAGAGTGACTTCCCCAGTTGAAGAATATAAACAAAAACTGACTGACCTAGATGAGTGGAAGAAAGCTAACCGCACTTTGTTTGTTAAGGGAGGGTTGTTGTGTGAAAGTCCAAATGAGCCCACACCAATCACGAGCCATGATCCTACACCTATTAAAATCACACACCCAACCACTGGCAAAGCTGTTGACCTTGGCCCACAAACTGTTAGAAAACCTAGTGTTAAGTATGCAGAGATGTATAGGAATACTAGGTCACCAAAAGGCCAAGTTAGTAACCATGGAACAGGCTTCTTTGCTTCTAGACCTAAGACTATGTCTAGAAAAGCCTGTTACACTTGTGGTAGCTTTTCACATTTGGCATACAAATGTGTCAACGCTTCCAATGTCAACGCTGATAGGAACTATTTCAGCGCTGACAAAAGTCAACATAGGTCAAACACTGTCAGACCCAATACCTTTGTGAACAAAAGCTCACAAGTTGTTAGACCAGCCCCATTCTTTTCTAGAGGGTCTAACACACATGGCCTAAGACCTTTCCAAAAGTCAAACACTTGGTCCAATAGGCAATGGGTTCCTGTAGCAAACCCTAGGTTCAACGCTGATAAAGGCAATCGGGGCGCTGACAAGAGCAATTTCAGCGCTGACAGACACACTGCCAAACCTAGGTATTTGCAACCACAGGGAAATAGGTCTAAAGCTTCTACTAGCTTAACATGGAGACCAAAACAAGACCAAAACCCTAATTCTACTGGTCTTTCTATGACATGCAACAGGTTTCATTATATTTCAAAGGTCATGTCAAGACCAATTGGGGTTAACTGGGCTTTTCATCCAAAAAGGGATGAAAATGGGGTTGTTATGAGAACCAAGTCTGTTCTTGTTGAACAACCAGATGAATCCAAGTCTTCCAAGGCTTGGGTTCCCAAAGAAAACTAATGTGTTTTCTTTATGTGCAGGGCATTCAGAAGAAGATCAGTGATTATGGATATTGGGATAGTGGATGCTCAAGGCACATGACAGGAAAGGAAGACTATCTGACAAACTTCACTCCCATTCAAGATGGTGATAAGGTATATTTTGGAGGGGGCTATGGCACCATCACATGAAAAGGAACCCTTATCACCAATAACCTAGGTTTTGAGAATGTCTTCCTGGTAAAAGAACTGGATTATAATTTGTTTAGTGTATCACAAGTGTGTGATAACAAAAATAAGGTTCTTTTCACTAATACTGAGTGCTTGGTGTTAAGCAAAGATTACAAGCTCCCTGAGGAGAAATACATAGAATTTAGAACACCAAGGCATAAAGACATATATAATGTGAATCTTAATGGAATTAAGATGAATAATAAAATGATGTCATGTTTTTATGCTAAAGCCTCAGTAGATGAAAGTAATCTTTGGCACAGGAGATTAGGGCACATAAACTTTAAAAATATCAATAGACTTGTGAGACTTGGTTTAGTTGATGGTTTGCCTGAAAAGGCTTTCCACAATGACCACACTTGTGTTGCATGTCTTAAAGGCAAGCAGCACAAGGTCTCATTCAAATCTAAGCAGGTGCACTCTAGTTCTAAACCACTTCACTTATTGCATATGGACCTCTTTGGTCCAACTAATATAGAAAGTTTAAAGGGTAAATCATATTGTTTTGTCATCACTGATGATTTTTCCAGGTTTACATGGACTTTCTTTTTAGCCAAGAAAAGTGAAACTGCCCAAAGTTTGATTAATTTCATTACCCAGATTGAGAAGAAGAATGGCAATGAGGTCAAAATTCTTAGAAGTGACAATGGGGGTGAGTTTAGAAATCAGTTGTTAGATGATTTTTGTGCCAAGAAAGGGATTACTAGGCAGTTTAGCATAGCTAGAACCTCACAGCAAAATGGGGTTGCTGAAAGGAAGAATAGAACCCTAATTGAAGCAGCCAGAACCATGTTGGCTGATGCCCACTTTCCTATAGCCTTTTGGGCTGAAGCTGTTAACACAGCTTGTTATGTTCAAAATAGGGCATTGGTCAACAAAATACATAATAAGACACCTTATGAGTTACTTTGGGGAAGGAAGCCAAATATTGGCTTTCTCAAGCCTTTTGGTTGTCATGTAGTTGTTTTAGAAACTAGTGATGCCCTAGGTAAATTTGATGCAAAAGGTGATGAAGGTTATTTCATGGGTTATTCAGTGCAGAGCAAAGGATATAGGGTTTACATTAAAAAGGAAAAACGTATACTTGAAAAGGTACATGTTAGGTTTTTAGAGAGTAAACCTAGTGATCCTGAAAGTGGTCCAAATTGGTTGTTTGACTTGGAACCTTTATCTAGAGCTTTAAATTATATGCCTGTTACTAATCCAGACATTGTGAAGGTAACTTCCAGTGTTTTGGAGAAGAGAATTGGTAATGTTTCAGGTATACAGGTTGCTAAGAAGGATGGACCACCAGCAGTTGAGTCATCTCCCACACAAGAATATGTTACACTTCCTATATGGACAGATGAGTATTATGCTGCTGCTACTGCTGCTGCTGCTGCTAGAAAAGATAATGGTGGTTTCCAAATACCACCAAATACAAACATGCATGGTTCTTCAGGCGCTGACAAAGGCAAATCAAGCGCTGACAAGAGCAATTCAGACGCTGATGGCTCAGACGTTGACAACAACAGTTCAAGCGTTGTTAGCCCAAGCGCTGACAAACAAGGTTCAGACGTTGACAACACCTTTGCACATCTTTTCTCTTCCAATTTTGAACAAGGTGGACCTTCCAATGTCCATGAAGAGATTCCTGTTGATCAAAGAGAGTCTGATGAAGAAGATATTGGCAACATGGAGCGTGAAGTTGAGGACACCAGACTTTTTGAAGGAGGAGTTCTCACTTGCACAATGAAGAATCACCCCCCATCTCAGATCATTGGTGATGTTATGACTCCAGTTCAGACAAGAAGATCCCATCAAAATCTTGGTGGATTTATTGCCAATATACACAAGAAGGTTGATACCCCTCTTGTACAAGCATGTTTGTTTGCATGTTTTCTGTCACAAGAAGAACCCAAGAAGATTTTTGATGCTCTCAAAGAACCTAGTTGGGTGGAAGCAATGCAGGATGAGCTTCACCAATTTGCTATACAGGATGTTTGGGAGCTGGTTGATTGTCCTAGATATGTGAGACCAATTGGGACAAGATGGGTTCTAAGGAACAAGAAAGATGAAAGGGGTATTGTGGTCAGAAACAAGGCACGTTTGGTAGCTCAGGGATATACACAAGAGGAAGGTATAGATTATGAAGAGGTCTTTGCTCCTGTTGCAAGAATTGAAGCTATAAGAATTTTCCTAGCTTATGCCTCTTGTATGAACTTCACTGTTTATCAAATGGATGTGAAGAGTGCTTTCCTCTATGGAACAATTGTTGAGGAGGTATATGTGATGCAACCTCCTGGTTTTGAAGATCCTGAGAATCCAGACAAGGTTTATAGAGTGAAGAAAGCTATGTATGGACTTCATCAGGCCCCAAGAGCATGGTATGGTACATTGTCCACCTACTTGGTGGAAAATGGTTTTAAAAGGGGCACCATAGATCAGACATTGTTTACAAAGAAGAAAGGTAAGGATGTCTTACTTGTTCAGGTCTATGTTGATGATATCATTTTTGGATCCACTAATCCAAAAATGAGTGAAGACTTTTCCAAGCTTATGACAGATAAATTCAAGATGAGTGCAATGGGTGAGATGAACTTCTTTCTAGGGTTACAAGTTCAGCAGAAAGAAGATGGTATCTTCATCTCCCAAGACAAATATGTAGCTGAAATCTTGAAGAAATATGGTTTTTCTCCACATGAAAAGAGTGCTTCCACTCCTATGGATAGGGAAAACCCTTGGGGAAAAATTGGAGCTGGAAAAGATGTGGATGTTAGGCACTATAGATCAATGATTGGTTCATTGATGTATCTTACAGCCTCAAGACCTGACATCATGTTTGCTGTGTGTGCTTGTGCACGCCATCAAGTGACTCCCAAAGAGTGTCACCTTTTTGTTGTGAAAAGAATTTTTAGGTATCTAAGATGTTATCCAGATCTTGGCTTATGGTACCCAAAAGATTCTCCATTGGAGCTTATTGCATATTCAGACAGTGACTATGGTGGTGACAAGTTTGATAGGAAATGCACAACTGGTGGATGCCAATTTCTTGGGAGTAGATTGATATCTTGGCAATGCAAGAAACAAACAGTGGTGGAAAACTCTACAACTGAAGCAGAATATGTTGCAGCAGCTGCTTGTTGTGGACAAGTCTTATGGATTCAGAACCAGCTGTTGGATTATGGGTATAATTTCATGCATACCAAGATTTTTGTAGACAATAACAGTACTTTATGCATTATTAAAAATCCTGTTCATCATTCTAAAACCAAACACATAGAAATTAGACATCATTTTATAAGAGATTGCTTTGAGAAAGGTTTAATACAACCAGATAGGGTAGCCACAGAGGATAATGTGGCTGATTTATTAACTAAACCTTTTGATACTGGCAGATTTCAATATTTGGTAACAAATATTGGAATGGTTAATCTCACTTAATATGTGTTTTGGAACCTTTTTGTAAAAGTATGTACAGGATAATGCATTGTTATTGGTCTTTGTGATGATTTAGATTTTTCCACTTTATTTTTCTAACACTGACAAAGGTAAATTTAACGCTGACAAGTGTTATTTTGCCGTTGTTAGAGATATTATTGTCTAACGCTGACAAGAGTTCCTTCAACGCTGATAAGTGTTGTCGGGGCGCTGTCAGCAACAATGTTAGTTTTGTGGTTTTCAATCTAAATGTGTAGGTGGTGGTAGCTTTATGCCATTGGATACAGAGTTGCTTATGGATCTTTGAAGAGCTATTTGGACATGTTTTTGTTTATGGATGATGGTTGGAATATTTATATTCCTATCTTGACATAAATTTTTAATGTTCATATATATTTTGAGAAACTCATGTATCATAGTTTGAGGGGAGGTTTAAGGAACCTTTAGGACTCTTGGGTATTCTTATAATACTCTCATCACAATTCTAGATTGTGTCCACAGGTGAGTATGGGTTAGTTTTACTAAACCATGAGGCACTGTAGCATGCAAAGTTGACAAACTATGCATGCTGCCAAGACATTTTTGGCCTAGATTTGGTTGTGGTCTGATGGGAGACTTGGGAATAGTTTTGTTATGGGTTTACCTGGGAGTTACAAAGAATTTTATGAAATAACTTCGTTGGTAAGTATTTTGGTTAGCAAGGGACACTTGAGGACATTTGTGTCTATCTTGCTTAAGCAAGTGTGCATAAGTGGACAGTGCTTGCCGCCCAGTAATTATTATCAACTTGCAAGATATTTCCCTTAGGATAAAATACTTTGTTAAGGTCTTTTTCTTTTTAAATATTTTTATTTTTAGACGCTGACAAGTTTTTCTCCAAACGCTGTTACGTCCAATCGTGACGCTGACAAGGCTTTAGGCAAACGCTGACAAGAAAATATAGCCGTTGGGCGTTGATGGGCTATTTTTGACCGTTGACACCTAGTGGGTCCTACCCAGTTGTTATTTTGTGACGAATCTTTGGCCGTAATTTTGGGGAGTTGTTAATTTTAATTAATGCATGAGATAAGTTATATTTGATTCAATATTTTCATCATTACTCTTTGAATATAACTGCCTCATTTTTGACCAATCAAACTCATGCATCTCTCCTATAAATTTGGCTAACTTTTTATTCTGGGTATTCATATTTTCTTGTCTAACATTTTTCTCCTAGATTTTTCCCATATCACATAACCTAAACAGCTTTAAACATGGCACCAAAGTTCAACTCAAACAATCTGACATTGGAGTTCAAGAGCCAACATAATATGGTAGCTTACTTGGCCGCTGATAATGATTTGTTCCCTCAGTATTCACAAATGGTGGCATTTTTAAATGCATCCTCAATAAGGTATGCACTTTCTCATGAACCACTAGTCCCTGTCGCACACATTAGACAGTTTTGGAATACTGTAAGTTCCACAACAGCTAATGGAGTGACTACATTAACATCTACTGTTCATGGAAGAACATGGGTGGTCACTGAAGCCTTGGTTCGCCAAGCTTTGCGTCTTGATGACGCTGATGGTGTGACTACCCTTGCCATTGCAACAATAGAACAAGGTCTTAGGGAATTGGGTTATCCTATTCCTGCTGGTAAAACTTTAAATAAATATCATAAGCAGGAATTTCCCTCGGATTGGAAATATTTGATACATGTCCTTCTTCAATGCTTAAGTCCAAAATGTACTGCTTTTAATGAAATAAACAGGTCCATTGCAAGTGCTTTGGTTTGTATGTCACGTGGGCTTAAGTATAATTTTTCAAAAATGATTTTTGAAGGGATGTGTAAAAATAAGGGAAGTAAAATGACTTTGGCTTACCCAAGATTTTTGCAAATGGTGTTTGATTTACAAGCATATTGTACTAGGGATCATGACACTTTTTATGAGATCCCTAAGCAAAAGAAAACCATTTTTGACAAGATGAGCTCCACAAACAGATCTATACCTCTCACCCAAGCCATGCTTGAAGTAATTCAGGCTGACCAACCACAACCAGACCCTGCACCTCAACTTGAGCCTATTCTTGAACCATTACCTTCACCTGATCACATGGACGTTGACCAACCCAATGTCAACGCTGACACTCAAAATGTTGGCGCTGACACAGCCAATCCCAACGCTGATGCCATCCCTGAACAATCCCAAACACCCCTTAACCAACCAACACCCACACAATCTACCTCATCTTCCACCCCTTTACAATCTAGGTTGAATAAACGCCAAAGGACTACTTGAGTGTTCTCCTCTAGTGGTCCTAGCCTTGTTGTAGAGAGAACCACCTCCACAAGTGTGGCTGGTGACATGGATGAGGCTGGGGCTATTGGCACACGCTTAGATGCTGGTCAAGACAGTCCCAACATCATTAAGACCTCATCCATGCCCTATGATTCTATTTTGGGAGGTCAAATCCCCATTCTAGCTGAGGGCAGATTGGAACCTATGACATTGAATGAATTGACGGCTGCTGTCATTAGCTTGCAAAAGCAAAATGTCAGCCTTGTACAAATTGTCAATAATCAGGGCCGTGAACTCCAAGTATTGAGGGAGCGGGTAACTGTTTTGGAGAATCCTAGTAGCAGGAGTAGAATGGAGGAATCTTCCAAAGGGGAGGATGAAGAGGATGAGCTGATTCATACAGCTAGTGAGAAGAGTTCACAATTTAGTGAATCTTTAAATGTTGCTGAAGCACTCACCAACTTGAAGAAGCACCCAATTATTGATACATCCAAGGTAACTCCATTGAACTTGGAAGGATCTTTCACAGCAACAATGGGCGCTGATACAGGTTTGAACGCTGACACATCTAGCGCTGACAAAGGTAATCGGGGCGCTGATAAAGGTAACTTGAACGCTGACAAAGTTGCAGGTGGTGTTGATGTATTCCAGTCATCAGCAATCATCAAAGATGTGTCCACACAGGTTTCTTCTTCTACCTTACCTATTATTGATCCAAAAGACAAGGGTAAGGGGATTCTGGTTGAAGAAGATGTTCCAAAGAAAGATGCAGCACAAATTGCATTTGATGAACAGTTGGCTGCACAACTTTTGGAAAAAGATTTGAAGAGGAGTGGTAGATCACCATTTGTTGCCACTTCTGAGAGTGAGGAAGAGAGTGATGCTGAAAGAGAAGGAGATAGCTCAGATTCAAGTGTTCAAATTATTGAAGATCCAGAAAGACTTGAATATGGGGATGAGTTGGCAAAAGAAAGATTGAGTGATTTGAAGAATCAGATTGATTGGGACCTTCCAGAAATCACCAGAATGTACCATGCTTGGGAGGATAAGGTAATGGACAATCCAGGAATGAGTTTGTCAGATCAAATTTGGGGGTTGGAAATTCTTCTCAGGGTACAAGATGATATAAAGGTGATTTTGAGGTATAATGCACAAGAGGTTAAGACTTGGCTCAAAAGAGATAGAAGGCAGTTGTACTACAAGTTGCTTAGATGTCATCAACCTAGATGGACATACAAGAAGTTGCTGGCTTTATCTTTTGAGGAGCTAGAGTATAGGGCACATCCTATTTGGAGGAATTTGCAAGAACATAATGTCTTACAGTTTCTTTCAGAAGAAAGGAAACAAGAGCTTGCTGAGGAAATGCAGATTCAAAAGGAGATGAGGATTGCTCAAAGACCAGTGAAGAAAGGAGATCCTCTCCAATTTCCCAAAGATATGGATGTGTATTATCCAACTGAAACTGTCATAAGGAAGCATCTCAAGCTTTCTCCATTGGAAGCTTCAGATTTGGTTAATGTAGTACCTCTAGATGACAGAAATCCAATCATAAGTTTTGATGAAGATGAGTGTGGATTTTGGAAGATTGGCAGATTTGGGAAGGAGGTACACAATTTCACTTCAATTATTTCTATCTTTGCAAGCATAGACAGAGAAGACTTGGTGCATCTATGGAGATTGATAGAGGCCAAGTATACAGCTGAAGCACCTACTTCAGCAAATGGAATAAGACTATGGCACACATTTTTGACTTTGTGTGGTCCAAGGGAAGCAGATCCTGCCATATGGAAGGATCTTGAAGATGACCTCAGTAATCTTTATTGGAGGCTTTATTCTACTTGTGGTGTGTTTCATTTGAGCTCTACAAAGTTTTCAGAGTATCTACTTGTGGATGCTAACTATTTCTTGTCCAAAGAAGTATTGGAGAAGATGAAGGAGACACCCTTGGAGATTGATTATACTAGTGACGTGGCCAAAGACTTGATTAGATATGTTTATCACCAACATAAGAAGTTTTGGTAAGATTCCTCCTAAGCCTTAAGTTTTTATTCAGAAACTTGATCATTGGCATAGATATCAAGTTTAGGGGAGGATTGTT
>JANFOE010002083.1:0-33992 GCA_025667525.1 Glebionis coronaria | reverse complement strand
ACTGGCTATTGTGCTCGACGCTGCAGCTATTGAGGATGTGGATGCCGTGGGCGGCTGTCAAGATTGAGCAGAGCCGTTCGCGAGTGCAGCTGGTGTCTCAGCCTCCCCAAGTTTCCCTCTAAGCGGGCTGCATGGGGCGCCCAACGTCCTGGCTTGCTGCAGCTGCATTTCTGGTGAGGCCCATTTAGAGGCCTTTGAGTCGTCGAAAAAGGTGCTTCTGAGCCATCGCAAGACTGTGACCGCGGGAGCATATCGGGCCTATCGCCCCCCGCCCCCCCCCCGCGGCTGTCCAATGTCTCGCCTGTGAGCCTACCCCGACCACCCTTGCACCTCCGCTGGCTGCTCTGCCGCCGCCTCTGTGCGCCTCCGAATTTCACCCCAGCTGTTGGATGAAACCTTGCGGATGCCAGACAGGCTGCTAGCCGCCTCTTCCCGCCTAGCTGGACGGTACGTTCGAAGCTTAGCGACGCGCGTCCCCGCTCGGGGCTGCCACCATGCAGAGTATCCGCTTTGCCGCCCCGCCCCGCCCCCGCCTCGCCTCGCTTGCCTGGCCATCTCACACCCTTTCTCGAACTGGCCAGCTCGGAGGCGTGCTGTCGGCCGTGTCTCACATTCGAGCCGGAGCTGTCCGCACATCTGCAGGCGCCGCTGCCCTCAACACTCTCTGCTGGGGCCTGTGTCGCTCTGTCGATCGTACGCCTCCGACACGCCATTCGATGTAATTTGTCGCTCAGCACGAATTCGGCGTGTGTGGTCATTTGGCGCGTGCCTGCATGCCTGCCTTTCCCTGCCCTGCCTGTGTTACGGAAGAAGCGCGTCGAGACTGCCGAAAATCACCCGATGCGGTTCGCACGGGGCGAAAAAAAGGCCGGAAAAGGATTGGAATCAGGCTCTTTTTTTTTTGGTCCTGGCTCCAGACGGGGCAGACAGGAGCCAGTGCGTGCGATGCGCATGAAGCAGCGCGAAGTGGACTTTTCTGAAGAAATTCGACATTTTCTGTCGTTCTGTAGACCCGATGCAGATCCCACAGTAGGCTGTCGCTCTCTGCAGCCGTGGCTGTGGGTCCGAATCGAATTTCTCAAAAAAAAAAATATCCCCCTCATTCCCTGACTGTCGCCGCTTCCGCTCTTGGATGGATTGGCATTTTGAAAAAAGTAATTCAGTCAGCTGCATTCGGCATCGTCGAATCGTGCACCAGAGCCCAGGCTCGCAGCGCCTCTTTACGACACGTGCACGGAGGCGGTCATCAAGCCAGAGCGCGAAGAGCAGCGCGCGCCTGTCGTCACTAGTAGGCTGCTCTTCTGGTACCTACGCCGCCGCCGCTGTATGCTGCCTGTCATGCTCAGATGCGGTCGTGTCTCACATCCGCTTCTCGTCTCTTGGCTTCCACGCCTGACTGTGGCATGCCATACTGTACTGCCTTCCGCTCCATGATGCCGTCTACAGCCTGTGTCTTCCCTGCCACCAGCAGCTGAGGCTGCCGCTTCTCTTCGTCGCCTGCTCCCCTTCCCCTCGCCATCCTCCTGCATCCGCTCTTTTTTGCTCGTCCATGAGCAGCGCAGCGCTCGTCTGCATCCGCCGTTCCGTGCTGCATAGTCGCTGCTCCCTTCGCTCGTCTGCCATTCTAGCCGCCCGCGACGCCGCCGCCGCATGTGGCTGGCCGCTTTAGCTTTCCACCCGACTGCATCGTCGCCGTCCGCTCGAGGCGGCTTCATCACCCCCCTCCTTCCCTTTCTTGTCCATATCCGTCACAGACTTGGGGCAGCCTGCCTCCCGACGTTCACCCTCTCTCGTCGCCTTGCCTCTACCAGCCGCTCTCCACCTCTGCACCTCCATCATCTCCGTCCCCGCTGCGTTTCCCAATCCGTCCGACACGATCCGCTCCCTCAGACGCGGAGCTCTCGAGCGCTCGGCGTAAGTTGCCTCTTCCGGTAGACACAATTGTCCAGGCACTGCTGTCTCGCCTGCGCCTGCCAACGCCCGTCTCGCCCAGTCGACAGCTCCTGCGGCCCGCATCGGGTCTCACCTCTGCAGCCGTACCCGAGAGACCTGGCATGCTGACCACCGCACGTCGCTCCTTCACCCCGCACTGTCTCTCCTCGCTCGACGTCTCGCGCACTCGTCATCCGCCCGTCCGACATCAGCCCAGGAGTCTCTGTTTTGGACAGCTGCTTCTGATTCACCTTTGCTTCCGTCTCACGGTGTCTTATCTATCCTTGTCTCTCCTGCGGTTTCTCCCCCCTTCTTTGACTCATCTTGCGTCTCTCTCCTTGCTTCTCCCCCTTCCACTACCACCATACCTTGTCTCACCTCCACTGTCACTGCCCATCATCTGCACCGTCTCTGCGACATTCGTCTTCACTGGCCACTACGAGACAAGTAGCTAGCCTTCGCTGCCATCCTTGACAGCTTCCAGCTTCCCAGCCTTCATCACTGTTCAAGCTCGACCGTCACAGAACAACCTTCGCCATGTCTGGGGCTGCATCCACCAACCCTGCCCTCAGCTTCGGCCCCACGGGCCCTTCGTCGATGGCCTCGTCGACCTTCCAGTCTCCCGACCCTTCCTCGAGCTCCGCAGCAGGCTACAACGCCGTTGGCAGCTTTCCTGCTGGATTCGGACGGGTTAAGGCCGACCCTTCGAGCTACAGCTACGACGAGCAGGCTCCTCGATCGCAGCAGCATGGAAACTACACCCATCACGACCTCGGAGGCGCGGGTACCCTGGCACAAACACAGGCTCTTGGAGGATTCAACCCATCCACCAACCAGCACTACGCCGATCCCATCCGCTCAGCAGCTGCCGGTCCGGCTAACTATGTCCCAGGTCATACGCGACACCAAATCGCTCAACTCGGGCGTAAGCCAGCTTGGTCTCGGAGGCGGAAGCAGCGCATATTCGTTTGGCGACGTCAATGCCAGCCAGTACAACAACTACAACCTCGTCCCCGCGCAAAGGTCGCCATCGGGTCGCTCGTCGGGTCTCCCCGCCGAGACTTCGCCGACGCGCACTCGCTTGCCATCGGTGGGCTACAGCGACCCGCGCACCATCAATCGCCCTCCTTCTCGCACTGTCGGGTCTCGGCGTGTCGGTGACACCAGGCGCCAGCAGCGACGAGTCGGCAAAGGTCGAGAGCGGCTCGCCCCGATCGCTCAAGCGATCGGCGGATCCGTTGGAAGACCTCCGCAGCTCCTCGGACCACGCCCAGCTTCGACGCCCTGCGTCATTCCCCGTGCTGGGTGCGGGCGGCAGCGGCATGTACGGCCGTCCGATCGGCCAGGATGCTCGCAACACTCAGTCCATCGGCCGCAGGACGGGACGAGGCGGTATGGGCGTGCCCGGGCAGCTTACACCTGATCGCTCCAATGCCATGCTTCCGGCCTCGGCGGTGGATTCTATGACTCGGATGCCCGTCGCGAATCTCTGGGATCCAACACCACAATGCAATCTCCCGGCGCCTACCACGGCGGCTCCGGCTCGTCGGATGAGCTCGGACTCGGTGGCGGTGGCATCCCGCAGCTTATGCGCGCCACGCAGATCCTAGGCTCCATCCCACCTGCGCCTGCTATGGCGTCGCCACGATCCCATGTACAGCCCTCCGGGCGGTGCGGGCGGCGGCGCTCCCCGTGCCAGGCTCGAGCTGCACGGCAATCTCAACGACATGGCCGTGGGCTGGTCGCACGACGAGTGGAGGAGCGGGCGTCGTCTGGTGCAGTTCTGGAGGCGACAGGAAGGCACCACGATCCACGCCACCTTCCGACCTATTCTGCCGTCGCAGTACGTGCCCAACAGCATCGTCATCTCGTGCATCTTTCGCGAGGACAAGAACGAGTGCTTTGTCACTTCGGTCGACACGATCTACCTGCTCGAGGCGCTGGTGGCGAGTCGCTTTCACCGTCGAGGAGAAGAACCGCATCCGCCGCAACCTCGAGGGCTTCGTCCCATCACGGTGAGCAAGAACAAGCGCGAATGCGAGCGCTTCCTTCAAGCTCATTATGAGCTTCCCCAACCCGAAGCCGCGCAACATTGAGAAGGACGTCAAGGTGTTCCCGTGGAAGGTGCTTGCCTCGGCCCTGTGCAAGATCATTGGCAAGTACAGCGCATCTTACGAAGGCGGTCCGCCGGTGCTGTCCCGACCTGGGCCCGGATGCATCGTTCGGCGGAGCGATGGGTGGCTCTCTGTCGTCGGTCGATCTCTCGGGCGGCCACTACCGAGATGTCAGCTACCCAAGCTCGTCGCCCTCGATCAAGGACACGCGTCTGCCCGGGGCGTTTGACTACGATCGTCAGGGAGGCGCTGCGGGCGCCTATGCAGTCTCGAATCCAGGCGCACAATCATACGGCGGGATATGGTGGCAACGCGTGGAACATGGGCAGCCAAAGACATGGCGTTCAACGCTCCCGGTGCGGCGACGAGTTATGCGCAGGGCCAGGCGTTCCCTCTCCACGGGTGGCGGCGGATCCCACAGCCACACTCACAGCGCCAGCAGCTACGACAGCTTTGGCGGAGGCAATCTGGTGCAGAATCCCGCCGCGTCGGATGCCGGCAACATGTACGCGCAACAGCCGCAGGAGGCATACTCGGCTACCGCTCCTCCGCCCCATAGCCAGGCACCGAGCTCGAGCACGCTCGCGGCTGCCACGGGCGACTACTATGCGGACCGCAGGTGATGGCCTCCGCTCCTTCCTTTCTACTCGTGCTCTTTCATTCCACTCTTCGGTTCGGGCTCAAGGTTCCTGTAATTGCACGTCACCGTCCCACACTCTCCACGCTTCCTTGCTGTGCCCTCCACTGTGGATGCAGAACCCCCGGTCTCTTGTAATCTTATCGCAAATACTAGCATAGACGTATCCCAAAGACGAGGTGAACTCACGCGCGAGTGACTTGCGACACAGACCCAAGCGCATGACAAGCAGAAGAAGAACCGCTCTTGCCCGCCGAGCAGATGTCACCTCGGGACAGGGAGGTGTTGCGAGCTTCCTCGGGCTTGAATCCGGCGAATGGCCCCACCGAGAAGTGGCGATTGCGCACGAGCCCGCTTCTCGCCTTTCATCATTGCCACTGAGCTCTTTCCGATAATGCTCGTGGCTGTGGCTGAGGTCTGTGTGGCCTGGCAGTTTCTCGCGCCGCTGTGGTGATTACGCACTTCGTCAAGTATTTCGGAAGTCAAATGCATAAGCGGAGCGTCGGGAGGATGTGCACGGATCACATGGCCGGTTGAAATCTCGGCTTCCCCGCATGCACGGCTTGCCGGAACTCGAACCGGCAATGATCGGGCAACCTGATTTGTGTCCACCATCCTATCCGCAGATATCGAGCATGGCATCATTCACCGACCCCTTCGACGTGGCTGCTTCAGCTCCAAGTGGTGCGCATCCCGCCACCTGAAACTGACCCCTGATGTGGACGTGAGCATCTTTTACCGCCGATCGCCATCCTCGGACAAGGCCAAGCGCGGCATCTTGCTGCTGGCACGGCCATCCACAGACACATGTGATCTGGGCGACATCGCACCGGCGCTTGCTGCCGAGGGAAGCTGGGATGTGGTGGTGCCGGACAACCGCGGCAACGGCAACAACGACGGCCCGTCACCCAAGAGTGCGCCGGGTTACTCGAGGTACTCGAAGCGCGAAATGGCACGCGACATGGTCGAGCTCATGCGCCAGTTGGGCCACGACGAGTTCTTCGTTGTCGCGCACGACCGCGGCGCTAGGATCGCACATCGTATGGCACTCGATGCCCCTGGATAAGATCAAGAAGCTCATCCTGCTCGATATTGCTCCGACTGTAAGTGCGCCGTTCTCTCCCTTTCAGTGGTGCTTGCTGACGCGGCTTGGCATTTCAGTTGGACATGTATGAGAAGACGGATGATCGCTTCGCGTCTGTCTACTGGCACTGGTTCTCCTGTTGCAGCCGTCGATTCCGGAACGCTTCATCCTCGCCGATCCGCACGCGTACTACAATGCGCTCGTCACGCGCTTCCCACGCACCACGCCGAGCTCGGGTTTGGGTTCGGCCCAAACTGCCGTCGACGAGTGGCGGGCAGGAGTCCATCCTAGCCAATCTGTCGCGCGAGAGCTCGGTGGCTGCCATGTGCGAAGACTACCGTGCCTCTGCACCCGCCGATGCGCCCGACCTGGATCTGGATCGACACGACCGCCAGCGCGGCCACAAGATCGCTTGCCCGCTGCGGGTCATCTGGGGCAAGCACGGCGTCATCCATGCGCTGTACGACGCGCTCGATCTGTGGCAAAAGTGCGCACACCAAAAGGTGGAAGGTCGAGCACTCGACTGCGGTCACTACATCCCCGAAGAGGCGCCGCACGAGGTGCTGGGCGAGATCAAGTCGTTCTTCGGCTGAGCCCAGGCTGCACACCACGGAAGAGGCATTTCGGGTATCAATTGGATTGCATCAGCGTGTACGTTGCCGATACGGCAGTGGTGTGACTGGGCTCGGGCATAGCGCGGAAGGCGTCGCGCTGCGAGTGCGTGGGCGCTAGTGCTGCCATGACTGAGGTGCGTGGCTGGTTGCGCCTTATGAGCACATTTCGGCGAGCCCATGCGCGTGTCTGTTGCGTTCGAGCGGATGCTTCGCTTTCGGAAGGGCATGGCTGGCTACCCGAAAAGCTGAAACACTTGCTGTCCATGCCTGTTGGGTTTGCGTGGACGAGGATGCTCGGTGGGACACCGGGGCGTCAAGATAGAGCCACTGCCACCGGTGCTGGATGTGGAGTCAGGAAGTTTGGCATGCATTGGGGCTCAGTAGTACTCTGGCTGCGCATGACGACGGTATCGTCTCCGTCTGCCGACTCTTCGGGCGCTGCGCCGGCGTTGTAGTAGTAGGGATTGGCGCCGTCGCCGTTGTACGCGTCGGGGTGCATGTCGAGGCCGTACGCGTCTGCGCCTGCAGCGGCCATGGCCTCTGCCTCTGCCATCTCTGCCTGTTCCTGCACGGTGGCCCACACGGACGCCTTGTAAAGCGTGAAGGACGAGCCCCATCTTGCGCTCGAGCACGCGCATCTGCGTGAGCAGGTCGGCGTGCGCAGGCGGACGACGAGAGGATCGTTGAGAGAGCTGCGACCTGTTGGGCAGAAGATGGATCGGAAGCCGTCAGTCAGGATGAAGAGTGCATGCGGGAAGATGCGGGAGGCGTACTCACACGTCGGATGGTGTCTGCAAGACGAGCGTATTCGCCAAGCAGTTCCTGCTCGTGCTCGGCGAGTGCGCGGTGGCCTGCGTAGGGGTTGACGTAGGGCTTGGGTGCAGTGGGCAGCGCAGCGACCTGGTCGAGCACTTCTTGGATCGTTGCCATGATTGCGGAGAGTGAGTTGGTGAGTCTTTGGCCTGCTGGCGATGATGGTCGAGAGGATGGGCGGTGGGCGCGCGACTTTTGGCAGCAAAAGCAACACCTCGAGAACAACAACACTGATCCAGTGCCTCTGCCCACCTCACGCGTCTCGCTCAGCTCGACATTTTTGCGCGC
Source organism: Glebionis coronaria (assembly GCA_025667525.1). Taxonomy (NCBI): domain Eukaryota; kingdom Viridiplantae; phylum Streptophyta; class Magnoliopsida; order Asterales; family Asteraceae; genus Glebionis; species Glebionis coronaria. Next base: position 26,510 of record JANFOE010002083.1, on the reverse strand, counting down.
GTCGACGAGCCAAGCGACACTGGTGCTGAGGGACCTAACATGAGTTCATGACGCGCCCGATTTCGACGGCAGATGCGTTCGAGATCTGCAGGTGTTGGTCTCTGCAGCGGCACAGTGGTGGAGGCGGCAAAGACGGCCAAACACTCGACACCAACCGTTGCACCATTCCACCACCACGGCATTACCACCCCACCGTACAGCGACTAGACGGCATGCATCGACAACACACGAGAGCGCCCTAGAGACTCACATCGGTCCGCAGCGGCATCCTCGCACAATGGCGTCCGACGTCTTCTACAACCGACTGCCCTACACTCAGCGCCGTGCCGTCGCGCACCAGCGGCGTGACTCGGCATCGGCACCGGGCTCGTCTTCGTCCGTACACCCGCGCAGATCCGTCGGCACCACGCGCTCCGGCGGCGCTCTCACCTTCCCGCCGCTCTATCTCGATCCCATCGACCCGCTTGCCGCACACGACCCGTCCGCCAACCCGCAGGCCGCCAGCCATGCACAGCAGCCGGGCAACTTTGTCCTCGGCTCCACCTTCTACCATCATCCGGAACTCAACGCGCTCGTATCCAATCACCTTGTCGATGCCTCTGCCAATGCACCCGACGGCGCCTCTGGTACTGGCCATGCCTTTCTCAGCACCATCTTTGCCAATCGCGACGGCGCACACGATGACGACTCGGACGGCGAGGACGCTGCGCTCAATGCGGCGGATGCAGCGCTAGCCGTGCCTAGGCCCAAGATCACCGCAGAATTCGTCTCGCTCAACGAGGACCTTGTGCCGGCCTCTCTCGACATGCATGGCGACATGCTGCCAGCAGACCAGCATCCGTCCTATCCGTTTGGCAATCTCTTTGGACCGCTCGGAGGTGCAATTGCTGCCGACATTGCCATCGTCGGCGGGGCACACGGCACATCAGCCTCCTCGACCTCAGCCGCAGCCTCGCTTGCCGCAGGACTGAGCGATGCAGCCGACACGCTTGGCTTCAACTTTGGCGGCGGACTCGAAGGACTGATGAGCCTCGGTCGGGCGAGCCACGGGCGGCGCGGCGCGGTGGCCAACGGCTGGAATCCGTTCATCAACAAGGCATCGCGCACCAAGCTCGTCGGCTCTGCAGGAGCTCAGGCGCGCTGGAACGACGACGCCGAGCAAGAAGCCGAGCCTGGGCATCCCGCTCGAGTGCCCGACGCCAATGCCACCGAGCCTTCGCAGGCAGATACTTTGCGAGAGGCAAAGAAGCTCGATCTGTCGCCCAACTTGCTCTTCCGCACAAGTACCGCCACCGTCCTTTCCGCGCCAACGTGGCCCTTCCGACGCCACGGGCCCGGCGCGACCAACTTTGCGGCTCTGCTGCGCCCGAGCTCCAACATCTTTGGCACGAGCCCGGCAAGCCAGGCTGTGGCGGCGACGCTGGGCGGGCTGCCTGCGAGTGCGAACATCATCGGCGAAGTGTGGTCCGACCTGGCGCTCGAAGAGCTGCTGCCGCGCAACGTGGGCGATACTGCGGCGGTCCGCCATCTCGGTGGTGGAGTGGAGGAGGACGCGGAGGACGAGGCGGCAGGAGCCGAGAGGAGAGGCAAGAAGCGCAGGCGGTCCGAGCCGGAAGCGGATGCGGTATTCGCGCGACGTGCAGCGGCGATGGAGGCGGATCCGCTGGATCTACTTGGGCCGATATCGCGCGAGATCCGCGGGCAGGCAGCTGTGCCCTGGGGCACCGCCAGCGCCCACGCGACGCAAGGCCGGCACGATGGCCGACCACGACGTCGACGCAGGCGGGACGCATATTCGGACCAGTCGGAAGACGAAGCGGCCGAGGCGGAACACGACGATCCCGAGCAAGGGTACGCACACCGCGACCGCGTGCGGTACAGCTTTGCGCTCCCACCGGCCACGTTCACCTGGACCGAAGCCGATGACTCGGAGCTGGACGACGATGCCGAGGGCTCGCGTGAGCTGCGTGCCGAGCCGGATGGTGTTGGGTTTTCCACTGCCAAGCGCATCTTTGTCAACGAGGAGCGCGATCGGCTGCTGCCGCCCGTGTATTCGCGGGCAGCGGCAGCAGCGGGAGCCATCGAGCCGTACCGCGTGCGCGGCGTGCGTGCGAACCAGGGACTCCTCCCGCGGCCGCCGTGGACATGGAGGGACGGTACAACAGATGCAGACGCAGCAGCCGACCTGAGCGTGCAGACTGAGCTGTCGGCATCCACATCCCATCCGACTGACTTGCACAGCACAGCGCAGGAGCAGGGAGACGGGTGGCAGCAACACCAAGACGTCGACGAGGTCCATGACGAAGACGACGAAGACGACGAAGACGACGAAGACGACGAAGACGACGAAGACGACGAAGACGACGAAGACGACGAAGACGACGAAGACGACGAAGACGACGAAGACGACGAAGACGACGAAGACGACGAAGAAGCGCAGATCCAGCGTGCGCTGCTCATGCAGTACGAGGATGCGGCAGCTCAGCGTGCCGACAGCGAGGAGGCGGCTCAATCTCACGACGATCAGCAGTACGACGACGAAGATGAGGAGGACGAAGTCGGGTCCTTTGACTAGACCCGCCGCCCTCGCTAGCAATTCAACACTCGGACAAAAAGCAGCAGCAATGTGTGACGAAAGTGTGTCCATTCCCAAGGCAAATGCTGAGGTGACCTCACTTGCCGCCGCGGAAGGCGTGGTAGGGGCTGGCCTGGTTGACGGGGAAGACGAGGCTTTCTGCGATGTTGACGTGCGCCGGGCGGTTGGCAGCCCAGACGATCTCCTCGGCGATGTCCTCGGGCGTGAGCGGCTGCAGGCCCTGGTACACCTTGTCCGCGGCGTTCTTGTCGCCCCTGAACCGCGTCACGCTAAAGTCGGTTTCGACCATGCCGGGCTGGATCTCGGTAACGCGGATGGGGGTGTCGACGAGCTCCTTGAGCAGCGCACTCGTGAAAGCATTCACCGCGAACTTGGTGGCGCAGTAGATCGAGCCACCCGGATATCCCTCGCGACCGGCGATGGAGCCGAGGTTGATGATGTGGCCTGCGTTGCGCTTCTTGAACTCGCGCACAAAGATCTGGGTGAGGTGGATGAGCCCACGAACGTTGGTGTCGAGCATGACGTCGATCTCGTCAGGCGAGATGTCGCCCACCTTGTCCGTGCCAAGCACGAGGCCGGCGTTGTTGACGAGGATGTCGACATTCTTGGCCCAGTCCGGAAGGCTGGCGAGCAGACCATCGAGCTGCGTGCGGTCGCGCATGTCGAGCGTGATGGCGGCAAAATTGCCTCCAGCACCCGTCTGGCCCTGCTGGTTGGCGAGCGAGCACTCGGTGGCTGCTTGCGAAAGCGCCTCAGCCCGACGTGCGGTAAGCACGACGTTGCATCCGGCGCGCGCGAAGAGCACAGCGGCAGCCTTGCCGATTCCGCCCGAGGCACCGGTGACAAGCACGGTCTTGTTGTGCAGTCGCTGCGTAGGGAACACCGTCGTCATGCTGGGAAAGATCTGGGCAGGTTTGGCTGGAGATGGTGTCTGCGAAGTGATGGAGCAGGAAGCGGTAAAGGTGCGAGCGAGGTGAAGAGTGGGGGGACGTCGTACAAGCGGTCGGATGGAGGAGTAAGCACTTCGGACAGCGCAGCTTCGTGTGGCAGCCGAGAACAACATGCGTTTGTGGGAGAAGAAGCAACAGTGGGCTGCAGCGGATGGATGCTGGAAGTGTTGCTCAGCCCGTAATCGCCGGGCCGAGTGTAAGCCCAACAGAGGTCGCAATTCGACGGTCTGTGCACCACCTCCGAATCGGCGCTGTCTGACTTCACTCTGCAGGATCGCCGGTCTCAATTCAGCCTCTTCTGGCCTCGAGGCCACACCACCGCGAATTTCGGGCAAACCGTCGTCCTGCCGCCGCTCACTCCCGATTTTGGGCCGCGCTTGTCCGTACACTCGTTCAAACCAGGCTCTCAAGAAACCATCCGTGCTGGCAGTTTTGCATGCGGTGACACTTTGGTATGAGGACTGCTGTCGCTATTGCGCTGGAGCCGATCGGAGGTCCTTGGCCATCTGCGCCTCGCGCCCACTGAGCAATCCTTGCGCGTCGTGCGACTCTTGCGGCTCGCCCACGACATCGCCCAGATCCTCCACCTCGCCGCCGGCCTCGACGGCGTCGTCGCCCTCGCCGTCGTCTTCGCCCACCTCGTCGATCACAAATGCCGGACGTTCCTGCAATAGCGCCTCTTGCGCCGCCCTGAGCGCCTCCGCCGCTGCTTTGGGCCCCTCGGTCGATAGATCCGTTCCGCGCAGGCTTACCCTCTTGTCCGCTTTCGACATAGGCGGCTGCTTCTGAAGTGGTCTCCCGCGCTCCGCTGCACTCGCCGACGTCGTCGCGGATACCGATGTCTCCTGCTCCGCTGCTGCTCCCTTGAGGTCCTGCGTCGAGGGTGTCCGCGCCGGTGCGCGCAACGCGTTGAACAGCCGGTTGCCGAGCGTCGATTTGCGCTCCTCCGCTGCTCTCTTCCTCTCGAGCGCCTCCTTCTCTCTGAGCTCCTGAGTGTCCATCTTTCCTCCATCAAGCGTCGAGTTGCGTCCGAACGATGGTCGCGGCCCTGTCACCGTGTGTGTCTGGAGTCGCTGCCCCACCTGATCCGCAAGCTGGTTCATCTTGGCCTTGCCCTCTTCGCCAAGCAGGTTGCCCAGGAAGCCCACCACCTTGCCGCGCGTACCCGTCGTCACGTCGCGGCTATAGGTTGCTTCGCCTGTGCTGCTCTCCTTGGTGGCGCCCGGCACGGCGCGCGGCGCGCCGGGCAGACTCGGAGCGGTATGCCACGCGTAGGCGCCGCCGCTCTGGGATCGTTCGACGGATTCGAGGTAGAAGGATTCGGCGAGGTCGGATTTGAAGAAGGATTCGAGCACGGGAGAAGAAAGCACGAGCATGCGGAACGAAGCGAGTGATAAGAAGGGCACATCCTGTCCAATCGTCGCGTCGGACGCCTTGTCGCCCGCCGCGGATGTCGGCAAGGAGGAGCGAGCGTCCGGCTTGGAGTCCTCACCATCTTCATTGCTGCTCGAGCCTGGCTTGCCACCAGTCGAGCTCTCGGCGTTGAGCTTGCCCGCCCGGTCGACGGCGATCTCCCACAGCGCCTCGGAGGCGCGTTCGAGTTCCGATTGCCATTCTTCCGAGTCTTGGCTGCGCACCTCGTCCTTGGGCAGGTCCGACGCCTTTTCGAGGCTGGCCACCTTGTCTCCGAGCAGCTTGGCCAGCTCATCAGCGACAGCAGCTCTGGACCGGCCGGCGACGTAGGTGACGAAGCGGAGGCCCGGATACTTGGCCTCGTAGATGGCATTCAGCCTCGCGAGCTCTGTATATGCCAAGAGGTAACAGGGTCAGTCTTAGAGCGGCATGCACGCATCCGTGAGGTCCGGCGGCTCGACTTACTCTCTAGTGTAGCGGGATCGACCTGGCCTCCCTTCATCTGTTCCTTGCGGCTCTCTTCGCTGAGTTCGGATGTGGGTGCATTGAGAGGGGCGCCGATGCGCGGATGGCCGCCGATGAACTTGGCTCGGCGTTCGACGGCCCAGCCAGGGTCCTCCTCGACGCAGAAGCGCGCGACATCGAGCAGACCTTCGTATGATTCTGGACGCGAGTCTTCGGGCAGATCAGCGATCGCCGCCGCAGACTGTGAGGCGAGATCTGGCAAGAGCTCTTTGGGACATTCGAGCAGCCGCAGCAGGATGGGCGATAGCTGTTCGGAAGTGGCCGACGGGATCTGACCCGCCTGGATGATTGGCGCGCTCATCGGATTCGCTGCGACGACGTGGCCGGAGCAGAGCGTGGGAAGCTGACAGAGACCACGGCTGGACCGATGCGAGCGAGGGGTGCGGTTGCTTCCGTGGTGATGATGGCTGAAAAGCTAGATTTGATGCGATAGTGACAGTGTGGGATCAGCAGCGGGAGCGGTCCGAAAGAGCAACCAACACACACTGCCCTGCTGCTCCGGATTGGCGGCGTGGGTTCGGATGCACGGACGCCTTCCGATAGCGCTTTGGGCGTGGATTTCGGCTTTGGCCATGACCAGCTTGTCTCGCGCGAAAAAAGGCGCCGCCACGCGTAGGAAGGAAGACTGGAGCGGAGGCCAAGCTGTGCAGAAGCTGTCGAGACCAACACATCTCCACCTGCTCTTCACCACCACGCTCTCCACCATCGGTCATCGCGACAGCAGGCGTCATGTCGTCCGCAGCCGCTGCAATCGCTGGGCCCTCCCAGTCCAAAGTTGAGACCAACTCGCGTGGAATCCCACATGCACCTTTCATCGTAAGTCCGCCTTTGACACGCTTTCACTCATCCCTCCAGCGCAGCGCTGACCTTGGTGGCCTGGCATTCTGCAGTCCAATGTGCAAGAATATCTTGGCGGTCCCGATGAGGAGGTGGAGCCGACTCTGAAAAAGTTTCAGGAGACCATGTCCAAGTACAAGTTCATGGAGCTCAACACGGCGCAGCGCCGTCGTGGCCTCGAAGAAAAGATCCCCGACATCCGCAAGACGCTCCAGATGGTCAACTTCCTCCAGCAGAAGAAGGACGACCCAGAGTCCATACAAACCACATTTGAGCTCAACGATACGCTCTACGCAAAAGCTCAACTCGACCCCGTCGACACCGTCCATCTCTGGCTCGGCGTAAGTCAGGCTCGGCAATCACATCGCAAGGATCCGTCACGCTGACCTACCCTCTTTGCCCTGTTGATTTCGCAACTTAGGCCAATGTGATGCTCGAGTATCCGCTGGAGGAGGCCATCTCGCTGCTGAGCGCCAAGCTAGCTGGTGCGGAAAAGTCGCTCGCGGCATCCAAGGAGGACCTCGACTTTCTGCGCGAGCAGATCACCATCATGGAGGTCAACACGGCACGCGTGCACAACTGGGACGTCAAGCGCCGCCGCGAGCGCAGAGAAGAGCTCGAACGCAACGGCATCACCACAGACGCTTCCGCCTCCAAAGCGTCCCAGGCGTCGTGAGTGTTGGCCCCGCGATTCCCCTTTACGTTTCGGCTGAATTGTACAATACCACAACGCCAGGGCGTTTCCAATCAACATCTTGGCTTTGCAAACGCTATCGTCAGGACAGAGCTTGATCTGGAGCTATGACTGAAGCTTTTGTGCGGTCTCTTCTCCCCTTTGGCTTCTGCGTAGCACGTGGCTCTCAAGCGATCGCGATGCGTCGTCCGCAGGTTCTGTCGCACGGCCAGCGACGGCGCTGGCGCCGGAGAGCGGCACTGAGAACGATGGCAAGGCTGAGGGGAGCGAGAACACAAACTCGACAGCGCCAGAGGGAGAGCACGGGGCGGATGGGGGCGCTGTTGTCGAGCAGCCATCAATAGAAGACAAGAAAGCCGAAGAAGCGACGGCATCCGATGGTGATGGCGCCAAGCCTCTGCCTGCAAGCAATGCTGACACGGAGAGTGTTCGTCGAGCGGACGGCCCGAGCGGCGCAGTCCACGCCAGCACTGGGGTCGCTGGGGTCGGCTCTTCCGCCGTGGTTGATCGATCGTCACTGCCTTCGTCGCTGGGAGTACCTCTGAGCGATGCGGCGTCGTCGACGGCGCTCGTCGTTCCGCCACTCAACTTTTCGATGGTTTCGCGCGGCATCTATCGATCTGGCCATCCGAACGAGCGCAACTTTGAATTCCTGCGCCGACTCAACCTCAAGAGCGTCATGTATCTGGGCACGGAAGACTACCGATCCAACATGACCTCGTGGACCGCGTCGCAGGGGATCCAGACCTTCCACCTGCGCCTGGCGATCAACAAGGAACCCACGGCCGAGATGGACGAGGCGGACGTAGTGCGTGCGCTTCAACTCATCCTCCAACCCGCCAATTGGCCGATGCTCATCCACTGCAACAAGGGAAAGTACCGCGTCGGATGCATCGTAGGCCTCCTGCGCAGGCTGCAAGGCTGGAGCCACACGAGCATCTTTGAAGAGTACACCAGATTTGCAGGGACCAAATCAGCGATCTCGAGTTCATAGAGGTCTTTGACCTGGCTAAAGTCTCGCTGCAATGAATCGCATTCGGCACAAGTCACAAGCAGCAATTTGGTGTGCACGTGTGTGTGGAGTGGAAGATCCTAGAACCACACGTCGACCCAGTTTCGATGGCGGGCGTTGGGGGAGGTTCGACCATGCACGGCGTCGAGGACACGCGCGCGTTGCCACTGCCACATCTCGATGCGCTCGTCCGAGTGCGGACAAAATACGCACTGCACCACCTCGCCCTGCACCACCTCGCCCATGGCGCCCTGCTGGCGCGCTGCAGCTGGCGGCGGTACGATATATGTCGCGATGCTAGGCTTGACCGTGTGGGTGGTGAGCTGGCTAAAAGAGGCCAATCGCGGCGTAATCCATGGCCGCGTGGGAGCGGCGTCGAACGAATCGGCATGAGCAGCTGATGCTCGTGGGGCTGAAGTCTCGCGCATGTCTCTCTGCGAGTGTGTTGCATGCCAGGCGCCAACGTAGCTCTCGGAGGGCTTCTGTGGCATGGTGGCGTCGGCAATGTCGTCGAGCGATTCGACAAACGACTCGCATCCCACGAGCAACAGATGTTCGAGGCGCGGCCAGGCGACGGCATCGGGGGTCGCCCACGACACACCCTGCACCGCATCCGCGCACACCCAAGCGCAAAAGCTCAGATCGAGCACGCGAAGCTTGGTCAGGCTGCGGCTGAGCCGGCGCAGAAACATGGCGGTGCGCTGCGTGTCCACCCTACCCGTCCTCTCGGGCGCATGGCCAAAGAAGCGGCTGCCCGCTACACTCAGCACCTCGAGGTTGGGCAGCTGCGACAGGATTGACAGCAGCCCTGGCGAGTCGAGCGGCACAGGTGCCAAGTGGCTGTGGCTGTGGTTCCAACCGGCCAGGCTGAGCATGCGCAGAGACACGCCTGCCTGGCCGCCGCCCAGCGAGAGCAGCCGGCTCAGCGTTCGAGTCGAGATGCTCGAGAACGACAGATCGAGCGCAGTGAAGCTGCCGTCGAGGTCGGGTGCGAGTGCGGCAGAAAAGTCGATGGGCGGTGAATGGCCATCTTCGTCCCAGTCACCCTCGGCCGGGTGATCCTCGACCTGCATCTGGTTGGTCAGCGCCTGCGCTGTCCAGTCCGCGAGCGGGCACTCGGTGGCGGCGACTCTACCGTATAGCGCGAGCATGCGCTGATGCATGCGCCGGGGCAAGTACGACAGCACCTCGCGCACGTGCTCGGTATCCATCTCGGGGCGTGCTTGGCGCTGCTTGCCTTTGCCGTGCGCGTGGCTGGAATCCGGCCGATTGATCGCATCTGCAATGACACAAAGCGTCATTTCAAACAGGTCCGAGACGCCTGTGGCTGTTGGCTTGGGGCTCGATTTGTCGTACACCGAGCGGAGCACGGTGCAGATGGCTTTGCGCTGCGCTTTGGTCGGGAAGGCTCCGAGGGTGCTGGCCGAGGCTGTTGTGGAAATGTCGTTTGAGCCTGGGATAAAGAGGCCGCGATTGATCGTGAGTCGATCGAAGTCCCCGCGCCACGACTCGGGCGGGATGGGACCTGCGACCTGGCGTTGGAGTTGCGTCTCCCTCGAGCGTTGATCCCTTTCGCGCTGCGCCTGTTCTGTGGAGGAGATATACATGAGTCCGGCCCTGGACGAGGATGATGCCGCACTGGAAGCAACGGTTTGCACTGGAACATCGGGTTCTGCGGCTGCATCCGGATCGGTGCCGTCACAAGTGCGACGCAGCTTGGCTTGGAGGTTGCGGGCACGGCGCAGATCCTGCTCGCGCGCGCGCGCGAGCTTCTCGTTGACGCTCGACATGGGCATCGTGTCTTCCTACGTCATACGGTGAAGAGCATTGCGCACCGTGGCATATGCATGCATGCATATATGCTGGAAGGCCATGTGAGAATGGGACGAGAAGAAGAAAGCAGGAAGGAAGGTGGTGGGAAGTTGATGAGCTTCTGGACGCATGAATTGCTGCGCAGGTGTGGAGGTCCGTTCGCAGTCCCACAAAAAAAAACAAAAACAAAAACAAAAACAAAAGCTGAGATTAAATCGCGGATCAAAAAGAAAGGCCAAGAAAGACGGGCTGGAAATGCCCACTCGACGCCGACGCGAATGACACAAACACACACAGAGGGCAGACGATGGAGCGATACAGGTACAGCATTTGGTTTGCATTGCTTTCAGGGTATCAGGCAGGAAGCGGGAAATCGAGACGAAGCAAGTCGTGGAAAAGGGTCGAATCACGAGCCGATCATGGCGCTGAGCATGCGCTTGTAGTCGCCGCTGGTCTCGCCCTCTACGCGGTTCTTGAGGCCCTTTTTGTGGAAGAGCTGGGCGTAGGCGGGCTTGATCTGGCCCTCGAAGCGGTGCTTGTTCCAGTGGAGGCGTGCGACGCGGTAGACGAGACGTTCGTCCTTTGTGCCCATGCCCTTCATGCTGTCCTCGAGCAGACGGGCATCGCGGGTGACTCCCTGGCCGTCGTTTTCGACGCCGTCGACAATGTAGCGGAGTGCGTCGCGCATGTGTCCGGAGAACTCGGAGTCGATCATGCTGGAGAGGTGCTTGCGGTAGAGGCGGTGGTAGGCCTGTGCGACGGCGGCAAGGTGCGGGGTGCTGCGCTGGATGAGGATGCCGCAGATGGCGATCTCGTCGGTGCCGGCGCCCTTTGCGGCGTTGTGGAGAGCGGCAGCATCTGCGTCGACGGCCTGCGGGTTGATGGGGACGTTGTCCTCCTGGCGGACGCCCTGCATGGCCATGGTGAACATGCGTTTTGTCTTGAACGACAGCTCGTCCTCGACGACGCGCTCGAGGTCCTTGCCGTAGGTGGCGCGGTAGGCCTGTTTGAGGATGTGCATCTCCGAGTTGGTCCTGCCAAGAATGACTTCGTTGAGCAGGTCCTCGTGCGTGCCGGCACCCTGGCAGGCACGCTTGATGAGCCAGCAGTCGTAGAGGACGGGGCCGAGCACCTTTGCGCGGAGGGCGGCCTCAAACCAGCCAGAAGTCTCCTTTTCGAGCACCTGGAGAAGATCCTTGCCGACGGTCGCCTTGAAGGTGTGACGAAGCGCGTCGATCTGGAAGGCGTCTAGTGGAGCGAGGGTGGCGATGAGGCTGCCCTCGTCAGTGCCGAAGCCCTTGGTAGCCTTGCGGATCCTCTCTACGTCTTGCGCGGCGTTGTAGCCGGGCGGGGGTGGTGCAGGCTGGTGGGGAGGCGGCGGCGGGACGGGGACGCCTAGGTAGAAGGCACCGGCGGCGGCAGCAGCCGGGGGAGGAGCGTGGGCAGGAGCGCCATAGCCGTAACCAGGCTGGGGAGGAGGCGGATGCGCGTGATGGCCATGGTGCCCGTGCTGCCCGTGGTGCTGCTGCGGATAGCCGTGCTGAGGAGGAGGAGGACCGGGAGGAGCGCCGTAGCCACCTGCGTAGGGAGCAGGAGGAGCGCCGTAGCCACCAGCGTGGGGAGGAGGGGGTCCGCCCGGAGGAGGGTAGGCGCCGTATCCGCCACCCTGGGGCATGGGGGGAGGAGCGCCGTAGCCCTGAGGGGGCGGGTATGGATTTTGCTGCCAGGACATGTTGTGTGTTGTGTGTTGCGAGTGTTGCGGTGAGAAGAGAGGTTGCGATGTGGATGTCGGAAGGTAGGTGCGAGTGATGACAGCCTTATATGTCGGAGCGGGCGAAGGTGCGAGGCCGGCTGAAGCGAGCGGAGTCGACTCGCCATGAGGACACGGACCAAGTGCCGTGCTGCTGCTGCTGCTGCTGCTGCCTCCACACTGCTTTCCAGGCACCCAAGCGGCAGAGTCTTGGCAGTCGCTTGACGGCGCCTCGGAAAGCGGGAGTGGATTTCCATGCGCACAGCCTCGGCTTCGAAAAAGGCGGTGTAAGAAAGCGCGTTTCGGCAGTGGCGCTGCGAGTCGCGTAGATTCAACCTCCAAGGCGGTGCGGTGCAGTCAGACGTCATTTTTCGAATCCGGCACTACTTCAGCTTGTCCAGAGTTCGATCTCACATCCGATTCAATTTGCCAGCTGCGATCCAAACGAGAGGCGCGTGCACCGTCCGGCTCGGGCTGTCAGGGTCTGCCCCGGCGCCCCCCTATCAACTGCTCGCACAGACACACCACCATCTCACCACGCGTTGCAGCCACGTCTGGAGGCTACACTTGTGCATCTGCACTTGCGTCATGTCTGACGAGAAGCTTCCCCAGCCCGTCAGCGCGGGCAACGCTCACCATGACCACGCCCACTCCTCGACACGCCGTCGCCGTTACACAAAGCGCCAAATGCTCCTCGACGTGCTCAAGTGCGTCCTCCTCGCCATCCTGCTCCTCTTCCCGAGCTCCACCGTCTCGTATGCCTCGGACCTCTCCAATGGCGTGTGGCGCTGGCCCTGGACGCCAAAACACGTCAAGACCAACGTCATCCTCATGATCAGCGACGGCTACGGTCCCGCCTCGGTCGCTTTCACCCGCCACTTTGCCCAGGCGCTCAACGGCGACAACGACTACGACAGCCCCTTCCAGCTCCCGCTCGACACCATCCTCGTCGGCACACACCGCTCCCGATCCTCCTCCTCCCTCATCACCGACTCGGCTGCAGGCGCCACCGCATTCTCCTGCGCAAAGAAGTCGTACAACGGCGCCATCGGCGTCACCCCAGACGGCAAGCCGTGCGGAACCGTATTCGAGGCAGCAAAGCGCAAGGGTCTTCTGACCGGCGTGGTTGTCACCTCGCGCCTCACAGACGCTACTCCCGCCGCCTTTATCTCGCACGCCGCCTCGCGCGCGGAAGAGGCGCTCATCGCCTCCCAGCTCGTCGGTGGGCCCAAGAACCCGCTCGGCGAACGCACGCTGGACCTCGCCATCGGAGGCGGCGGCTGCGCCTTCCTTCCCAACACCACCGCCAGCTCGTGCAGGCAGGATGACGAGGACACCGTGCAGCTCGCCGCTCAGCTCGGCTGGGACGTGCGCGTCGGCTTCCCCACCAACACCTCCTTCAGTCCCGAGGGCGGAGATGTGTTTGGCTCCGAGCATGGCCGCGAACCCACGCTGCCGTTCATGGCGCTTCTGTCCGCAGGCAACACGCCGTACGAGATCGATCGTCTCAACGCGCCGCAACCGCTGCCGCTCAAGCCGCTCAAACACTATGCGTCCAAGGCGCTCGAGCTGCTCAGCGAGTCCGAGCAGAACACGGACGGATTCGTGCTCATGATCGAGGGCTCCCAGATCGACCTGTGTGCGCACAACAACGATCCGGCCTGCCACGCACGCGAGGCCATCGCCTACCACGACACCATCCACCTCGTCAAGCAGTGGGTGCAGCAGCACACTTCGCGCACCGAACGCACCATCCTCATCTCCACCTCGGACCACGAGACCGGCGGCGTCACGCTCGGCAGGCAGCTCACGCCCGACTACCCCAACTACGCCTACTACCCGCAGCGGCTGCTCAATGCCAAGCACTCGACGCCCATCCTCACTGCTGTGCTCATCGACTTTGTGCGCACCCAAGTGCCCAAGGCGCAAGGTGGCGCGCATGCGAGCGAGAAGCGCGTGCGCGACTTCATCCGACACTCCATCCTCGGCGCCTCGGGTCTCGGGCTCGAATCCGACACCCAAGGAGGTCCGCCTACGGACGACGAGGTGGAAGCCGTCTTTACGGTAGTCAAGGAGGAGATTCTCTCGCGCGGCCATGAGGAGTTGGACGACGTTGCGGATGCTGCCGACTTGATTCGCTTGGTTGGATCCACAGCGCATGCAGACGCACACGCACACGCGCTGCACGCACTGGGCCCCGTACCAGGCGTCAACCTCGACGGCATCCGTCGCGCCATCTCGGACGTCGCCGCACGCAGGGCCGAAATCGGCTTCTCCACCTCCGGCCACACGGGCATCGACATCAACGTCTACGCCCACGGCGACCCCACCACCGTCCACAAACTCGTCGGCAACCAGGACAACACCAACATCGGCACCGTCATCCAGGAATTCCTTGGCTTAGACTTGGACGCCGTCACTCGCGACCTCAACAAGTAGAGCCTCACAACGATTCGAAGCCCAAGTAGATCCCATCGCACTGCATTTCAATCACACACGCGAAGCTAGGAAAGTACCGGTTCAAGGATTGCTGGATTGAGACGTATTTTTTGGGTGTGGTGGGGGATGTGAAGAATGACATGGCGGTGTGAGGTTCGTCGTCTGCACATGGATGGTTCCCAACCTAGGAGTGGTCGGGAGCTGGAGCCGCCACTGCATGCCATGCGCGATGCAGAGAGAAGCAATGAAGGGAAGAGCGTTGTACAAGATAGATACATGCGCACGGCAATGCAGAGCGCAACCCCAACGCCATATACATACACGACGAAACAGAGAGGATTGGACAGTACGCACGACCGACCAGACTGGGCAGAGAGAAGGCTGTGTCAGACCAGCAAATCCCATAAAACAACTGCAAGCAGTCCCTCTGCCCGCCAGCCCGACGTGCGACCCGATAAAACGTCCAACCCTTTTCGATGGCAGTCTCACCTCGGAGCGAGATGCGATGCGCAAAGGGAATAGAGGGAGGGAACAAAAATGCAAGTAGGAATGCGTACACGACAACGGAACCGAACACACGACACAACCAGAGCCAAGCTCCGACTCGACAATCACATCGGCGACATTACTCGCAGATGCTTACGCCAAGCACAGAGCCAGCCCCGAGCTGATACGTGCGCTTAGTTCATGCGGCGGACGATGGCGTTGATGGCCTCGCCACGGTCGCCAGTGTTGCCGCCCTCGGTGTAGTGGGTGAGCTTCTTGCCCTTGAAGCCGCCGTTGGGGTTCGACAGCTTGAAGGCCCAGAGGAAGTTGGTGACGGCCTTGAAGTTGGGGCCGCAGGTGGCAATCTCGTGAACGATGTCCTCGATCGAGAGGATGCCGTACTTGCCGAGGTTCTCCTCGATCACCTTGTTGTCGTTGATGGGGAGGCGCTGGCGGTTGACCTTGGCGTAACCACGCTTGTAGACGAGGTCGCGGATGGTCTTGAGGTTGGGCGCACCGTAGGTGACGTAAGGCTGCACAAGCTGGAGCATTTGCGAGGTGGCCTTGGTCAAGCGGACGAAGACACCGTTGTTGATCTGGAGGAGACGCAGGAGCTGCAGGATCTTGCGGGGCTTGGGGGCAATGTTGTTGATACCACGCAGACGAACGACGAAGACCACCTTGGGCTGGCCGGCGACGTAGAAGTCACCCTTGGCCTTGGCGGCACGGCGGAGACGGATCTCCTCGCGCTCGGCCGCACGGTACTCCTTGGTGTACTGCTCGGCGCGCTTGAAGATGACCTTGCGCTTGGCGAGGTTGGCCTGTAGAGACATTGAGATAGCGGCAAGATGGAGTGGCGCAAGAGTCAGAAAGAAGCTCGAAAGAGGCCTGTGCAATCCGACCACACAATAGTCGACACGCTCGCATCCGCAAGTATCTGGCGCTGCGTCGCCGTGGAGCGACAATCCTTTGCGATAATCTGCAAACGGCAGTTGATCGCGAGGCAACCCTCAGCCCCGAAAGATGGTATAATTCGGCAACATTGTCCTTAGACTAGCCCGAATGGTGGTTGTTTATGCATCACTGAGTTGACTCGTCTTGGCCACTGGATCCTCCCTGCCGAATCCTGATCCTCCATGTCGTTGTTGTTGGAACCTGCGAGCGTGGGTGCATTGTGTGGCGGTACAAAGAGATGCTTACCTTCTTGGTCTCGGCGGCCTTGGCGGCCTTCTCCTCGCGGGCCTTGGCGTCCGACTTCCTCTTCTTGAGGAGAGTCTCGGGGACGAGGACGTCGTGAGCCGAGGGGACGGTGCTGTAGAGATGCGATCGAGTGCATGACGGGAGTGCGAATGAAAAGTCAGTTGGATGTTCCGGAGGCGTCGATTGATGAGTCTGATGCGAAACAGCGTGACAGCACGAAGAGAGTCGCGTCGCAGAAGAGCACGTTGGCAGCAGCAGCAGCAGTAGCAATGTCGATGTCGCAGTGCAGTTGGAAGGAAATTGGAGTAGGAGTGATGTCATGTCCCAGACCGTATGTGATGAACCGAACGAGAGCGAATGAGATCGCTCGTGCTAAGTCGAGGAGGCGATGGACGCGATTGCCTCGCCATCAAGACGTGTGCTCTGGGGGTCGATGTTGTTGGAGCGGCTCGCCTATGCCTTTGGTTCACCAGTGCAGCACGTGGCAAGGCCGACGCCAGGATGCATCTACACGATCCACTCTGGTGCGAGGGACGACGTCTACAGTCGAGACATGTTTGCACGATGCGTCTGACCAAGCTCCCAGCAAGCCATGTCTGCTATGCGACCTGCACTTGTGTCACTTTCGCGTTCCAGGTGGCCACTCTGAGCGATGATGGCGGTGCGAAAGTCGATAGCTGTGATGGCGTGCTGATTGGATGTGTTTGCGTCGTGACGATGATAGAAGTGTGTAGCTCGATAGTCTACTGTCGGTATATGCTGTCGATGATAGTTGGAATGCTGCTGCTGCCGGTAGTGATGCTGCTGCTGCCAATGCTGTGCTGGAAACTGCGCGTGCTTCGATGTGCCATGCCGTTGATCGCACCTGCCGTGGATACGTACGTGCGAATCTGAGCCGACATTGTTCTTGACGGAGAGGGGATGGGTGGAGATGGTGATGGTGACGAGAAGATTGGAGCGGCGTATTGGCGGACGTCGAGACTCTCGGCGCTCAGAAGGCTCTCCCTGGCTTGGCCCACAGAGTTTTGTCGACCCAACCTCGAATTGGGTTCGGCCTGAGGACTCGGTGGCTCTGCCTGTCTGCAGGCGCTGAATTTTGGCAGGCTTGCACACCGCTCTTTGGACAAAGTTTCGAGCTCGAAGGTGAGTGTCGAATTTGCCTTCGCCACGCCAGTCCATCCAGCCGGGTGGCACTGCAGACCGGCACTCCTCAGCCAGGCATCTAGCTCGCCATTCAATGCGGCACCGCACTGCCGATTTTCAGCGTGTCGGACTAGTGGCAGTCGAAAAATAGTCACGTGTACAGTTCTGACCTCGGCCGAGGATCGACCACGTCGATTTAATTTTATGAATTGGTTCCGACTTAGGCAGCCTTATGTAATCTTCATTCCCGGCCCTCGGCCCCGCCAACGACGCTCAGATCAACACTCGCACGCAGCCATGCATGTCGTGTCGATTGGACCCTGAACGGGCGCAGCCGTGAAAGTGTCACTCGATCCCCTCGACACCATCCCATCCGAGTCGATCTGATAGCTACAGCCAGATCCAGCCAGCGAGGAATCGGTGACCATGGCTGCGACAGGCTCCCAAACGCCGAGCCAAGGTACGCTGTTCTCGCACCCGCCTCCCCCGCATGCTACTGAGGATACTGACTTGCTTGGCCATCGACTCGCTTTGGACAATGCAGAGCACGACAGACAGCTCGGCTCGGCTGCCACAATATCATATGCAGGAGCAAGTCCTTCTGCCGCCGCATTGCAGGCGCTCGAGCAGTACAAGAAGAAGGACTCGTCCAAGGTCGTCGTGCGCTTCAAGGCGATCGGCAACGCTCCCATCATGAAGGTACGTCCTTCCTTCCTCTATGCCACCTGCCCCGAACCAGTCTCTCATCGTGTTTGCGACCCTTTTGCATGGCAGACCAACTACTTTCGCATCACCGCATTCAACCGCTTCCAGGCAGTCATCCAGTTTCTGCGCAAGGAGCTCAACTTTAAGCCCACCGACTCTCTCGTATGTCGCCCGCTCTCACCAGCCTTCTCACTGCCTTGCCCCTTGCTAACCGCCAGTCTCGCCCTTGGATGTCGACGCGCAGTTCTTGTACATCAACGCCTCGTTTAGCCCTGCACCCGACGACACCGTCGGCAATCTATACAGGGTGAGCAGCATCGCCTCCATCCCAGCTCTGCGACCTCCAGCTGACAATTTTCATGCATATCGACTTGGATTCACCAGTGCTTCGGCACGGAAAACCACCTTATAGTCAACTACAGCACCACCGCCGCCTGGGGCTAGCCTGTCCAATGCGGCGTCTCCATCGCAACTTTCTTCTCAGCCCATCGATACCCAAGCAATCCAATGGTGCACACTGAATCAGGAGCATAGACATGATCATTCCGAGTCGTCATAGGAAAAATGGAGAAACGGTGGACACGCGACTAGTACACCTCGAGCACGTATCGCTCGTCCTCCTTGAGCGCCTCCATCTTCTTCTCGGCCTGGTCCTTGGTGAGGCCCTTCTTGACAAAGGCGCCCACCAGAGCCTCGTGGATGTCGGGCACAGGCCAAGTAGGGCCACACACGAAGAAGTAGCCCTTCTTGCCATCCTCGATGTCCTCGTCGTTGATCAGGCCGTCCTGCAGCACCACCTCGGCCTTGCCACCAGCAGCCTCGAGCTTCTCGATCTCGGGACCCAGGTACTGCGTGAGCAGGTCGCCGTCCTCGAGGATCTTGTGCTGGATGTACACCTTCTTGGACGTGTCACGCGAAAAGGCGAGACCCATGTGCTGGATGACGCCGTCCTGCGTGTACGCCTCGAGCTCCTCGCCGTACAGGTACTCGGCCGAGCGGTAACGCGAGCCAAAGTAGTACAACCAGCGGTCCCACCTCGATGCCCTGCGCCTTCTTGTGCGCACGAGCCTGGATGAAGGCGCGGAAGGGAGCCGCACCGGTACCCAGACCCGCCATGATGATGGGCTGCGTGTCAATGGGCGGCAGCTTCATCACCGACGGCTTGAGCGACACGGTGACCTTGGCACCTGGCTTGAGCTCGCTCAGGTAGCGCGTGCACTGGCCGAAGCGCGGGCTGCCGCTGGGCGTCTTCCAATCCACCGTGACAATGAGCAGGTGAATCGACTCGCCAACGGCCGACTGGGCCGAAGCAATCGAGTAGTGACGCGGCTTGATGGGCTCCACCAGCGTGAGCAGCTGGTCGATGGGCAGGCGCGCAGAGGGGAACATGCGCAGCACATCGGCGTACGTCAGCGTCTCGATCTCCGAGAGCTCTTGAACGTGAACGAGCCCTCGGCCGAGCTGATGAAGCGCAGCCAGCGAGCCTCGTCGCGGTTGGTGGCGAGCTTGGCCAGCTCCTCGTAGAAGCGCTTGGGCGGCTTGCCAAAGATGTCGAGGTTCTGCTGCAGCGTCTGGAAGACGGTGCGAGCCTCGTGCTTGCCCGCCTGGGTGAGGCTGGGAGCGTTGACAATCTCATCGGCGTCGAAGCCGGCCCCAACGGATGAATTCGGCGACCTCCTCGGCGTCGTTCCAGCCGTGCACACCGAGCGCCTCGCCCACCTCGTACTTGAGGTCGGTGCCCTTGGTGCTGAGCTCCATGTGGAAGACGTTTCGGTCGTAGTCGACGGGAGTGAGGCGGCGGTTCTCGGTGACCTCGACGACCCAGGTCTGCTCGGGCAGGTCGGGGCGGAGGGCATCGGGCGGCCGTGTCGTAGGCTTCGGAGAAGAGGTGCTGCCAGGCTCCGACTGGGCCCAGGTGGTTGCGCACGGGGGCGAGCTCAGTGCCCACGGTGGCAGCCTCGGGGTTGGGGCCGAAGCCGTTGTAGCGGATCTGGGTGGGACGCAGAGGCGCGTTCTCCTCGGCCTCGGAGATGGGCTGGGCCTTGGACCACTCGTCATCGCTGAAGGCATGCAGCTGGATGGCGCTCTCGGCAGCCGAGACAAGGCCCTCGACGCCGTCGATGCCGACGGGAGCGGTTCCCCAGAACGCGCTTGAGGAAAGCGGCGAGGGCGGCACCCGAGGTGTTGAGCTGCACACGCAGCACGGCGACCAGGAGGACGGCCGCAGCGATCTCGGCGGGGACGACGTTGTCGCCGACCTTGGCCTTGCCACCGCTGGCGTTGGCGGTCTTCACGTTGAGCTTCTCGACGACGGCGGCAGCGTCGACGAGGAGGAGTCGGGCGCTCTTCTGTGCGAGCACGCGCTTGTCCTCGGCACGCAGCTTCGAGTCGAGCTCGGCCACCTCCCAACCGGGCGTGTTGAAGATGACGGTTCCGCCGCGAACCAGAGACTGGAAGGGGGCGTAGCTCTTGAGCGTGGTGGCCGGATCGCTGACGACGAGCACCTTGGCGGCGTTCTCCTCGGCGGCGAGGACGATGGGGGCGTCGGCAGCCGACTCGGGACGGCTCGAGAGGATGATGTCGGAGCGGACGATGCCCGAGGCCTCGAAGTTGTCGAAGCGCGAGAGCAGACGGGCGTTGAGCTGGGTGTCGGCGCCGCGGTCGCGGATGGCGCGCGCGGTGAGCTGGGCGAGGGGAGCGGTGGGGCTCGTCTCGGTGTCGAAGAAGGTGACGACCGAGGCGCCCGAGAGGGCGAGGAGGTCGGCGTGGCTCTCGTCGGCCTCTGTCGAGCACGTCCTGCACCTTGAGCGCAGCCTTGTGGGCATCGCCAAGCGTCTCGAGCAGCTTGTGCAGCTCGGCGGCGGTGAGATCTGACCAGCAGCGAGGGCGACGGGGAAGACGTGGGAAGGCACGTCGGAACCGCTGAACTCGGTGCCGAAGACGGACGAGACGATGTCGTCGTAGAGCTGGCCGGAGGCGGCGCCGCCCAGGACCTGCTCGAGGACGTGGAGGGCTCTCGACGGACTTGGGCAGGGCCTTGCGCAGGTCGGTTCTCGTCCCAGGAAGCGAGGGTACGAAACGGAGAGGAGGGCGACGTTGTGGCGCACGGGCGGGAGGCAGGGTGACGAGGACGGCACGGGCGGCCTGGCTGTGCGAGCCGTTGGGGACGACGAGGGACGGTCTTGGCCTTGGGCGAGCGGTGAAGAGGAAGGGCTCGGGGACGTCGACCTTCTGGCCCTTGGTGGGGATGGCCAGGGTGCCGACCTCGCGACCAGCAAAGGCACCGTCGGAAGACGTGGACGACGTTCTTGTTCGACTGGTAGGCGTACTGGGCAAAGTCGACGGCCTCCTGGCGGGTGGCGGAGAGGACGACCTCGTAGGCGTCGCCGAGCGTGCGGCAGCGGCGAGGACGGAGGCGTAGTCGTTGGTGATCGAGAGCTCGTCGGGCGCGCCGTCGGTGGAGTGGGCTGGCCGGCGGAGACCTGGAGGACGAGCTTGGCGTTGTCCGAGCCGTTGTACGAGGCGAGGGTGGGAGCCATGGCGGCGAAGCCGGCGGCGTTGGTGAGGGCGGTGACGACCTTGGCAGGCTCGGTGGACGAGGAGCCGCCCTTGGCGTTGAGGTAGCCGACGATGGCGTTGCCGGCGCCGGAGCGGGTCTGCATCTTGAAGACCGAGGCGCGGCCCTTGAACCAGCCCTTTTCGGCGGCCAGCTTGGCCTCGTTCTCGCTGAAGGAGCCGAAGCCACCGTTTGGTCTCGCTCTCGTAGCTGAAGACGGCGGTGCTGTTGGCGTAGGCGATGGAGTCGATGGCGCCGGTGCTTGTGAGCGTGGCGCTGGGGATGCCGAGCAGCCAGGGACTGGGCGGCGAGCTTGGCGGCGATCTCTGCCTCGGTGGGGCCCTGGACGAGGCCGAGGTCCATGCGAGCATCGAGGTGCTGGGCGCGGTTGGCGGGAGCGGGCTCTGGAACGGCAGCGTTGACGGGCTGAGCGTTGACGAGGCCGGTGAGCTTCTGGCCACCGGCGGTAGCGTCGACGCCGTTGGGAGCAACGTGGCCGGGGAGCTGCTCCTTGGCGGGAGCGGCGGGGCCAGCGCCCTTGGCGTCGACCTGGTCGAGCTGCTGCGAGGCAGGAGGGTCGACACGGCCATTTACCCGTGGATGGGGTGGTGTCAGCCTGGCCTGGGTGGGAGCAGCAGCCGCAGCAGCAGCAGCAGCGGGCGCGGACGGGGCGGAACGCAGCTTGGCGTCCGAGACCTTGCGCTTGATGGACTTGTTGGGCTTGTGAGCGGGTGCGAAGGCAGCACGCGAGAGCGCGAGGGTGCCTGCGCCGATGGCGAGACCACCGGCGAAGATGGCAGCGCTCTGTAGAGCGACTGCGACGAAGTGGCAGCCATCTTGAGTGTGAACACGCAAGAAGGGAGAGGAGATGGATGGTGAGCGGAAGAAGAGCTGCTGGGAGACTTGCTATCGATCTTTCTTCTTCGCCCCGGAAGGTCCTGTCGTATGCCCGAGAGTCCTGCCTGCGACAGTCTTTGTGGATCGGAAGAAGTCGCGCTACGCTCAGGGTCCGGTCCGCGCCTCGCACGAGCGAGTTTGAGAAGAATCGGCTTCCTCCTTGGCCTTCTGAGTCAGAGGCCAGCTGCCCAACTCTCGCAACTCTCAGTGGGGCCAAAGCTGACAGCTCGCGGGGGCGAATTTGGCCGAAAAATCCAACGATTGCGCGATTGCGCCATCGCATGTCCAAATGGGCTCAGCGGCATCCATGCGCGTCGGTCGACGGCCATCTGGAGATCCAACACACCCGATCGACCGATCCAAGGGCTGATCTTACAAAGAAGTCTGCTTTTTTTCCATCCCTTCTTTGGATGGCTGGATTTTCTTCTGTTTTTCTTCTTCGTCTTTTTGGGCTCCTTTTTTTTTTTTTTTTTTTTTTTTTTTTTTTTTTCTTTTCTTGTCTCTCAGAGCACCGCACCAGCCAAAGCGCATCAAGGCGCTACACTAGTGACAGGAGACGTTTGGTCTCCAACAAGCAGATGCCTTCGCTCCCTTTTGGCACGACCACTCTGGCGCACCTGGCTTCGCTCGACGGCGCACGCCACTGTCAAGATGGTCGGGTCGCTGCTGCCAGCTGAAACCAGGTGCATAAGATCGCATGTGCTCGATGATGCGTAGCTGCCGTTCCTGCGCATAGCCGGGTTCCAATTTTAGGAATCCAGGAGCCGCGCGCACTGCTGGCCACCCGCTCGCCAAGAACAGCGGAAGAAAGAAAGGGCAAATGCTGGGGAAGGGACTTTTTTTTTAATCGCCGTTGCTTCGAGGGTGCGGCTCACAAAGCACCACAGGAAGGCAGGTCTCTACGGCGGCATGGCCAGCGATCTGCGCCGACGCCAAGCTGGGCACGGCGCAAAGGGATTGGCGTGAGGGCGTCCAGCGGCGGCGTCCAGCGGCGTGGATCTGTCTCGGTCGCTCTTCCCGCCGCCTCGTCGGACTTGCGGCGATTTTCCCTCGCTAGACGTCGCGCTGCGGCTGCTTTCCCGTCACACGATGCCGCCTGCTCCTCCGGCGGAGCCCTTTGCCGGAAGGCTGTGATGCAATCCCAAAGGCGAGGACATGGCGTAGCCAGACCATTGCCGTAGTCAATTGCGCGTCATATCGAGCACAGACCCGGTGGGCGTGGCATTCATTGACGGACATCTTGGCGGCTCGAGCTCACTTTGACACAAACAACGGCACTGTGATCCGGCTGTGAATGCTGAGCCGCAGCCGAGGTGCGAAACTGCCGCTGTGCATCAGCATGCACCTAGCGGCGTTCAAAGAGTGCCACCCAACACCCTGGTCTTCGTCTTTGAGTTCTGCGCCTCGTTCCTGGCCACGGTTTCCACACTCGCCCAAGCCTCAGGAACGTCGAGCAGCTTCACGCCGGATCCTCCCCCTCTTGGACTCGCACATCCATCATCTCGCCACAGAGGCTGCCATCCTAGTCGTCAGAACGGCAGCTTCTTCTTACATCTTCACGTCAAGGCCAAACAGCTGCATCCCTTCCTGCATCTCGCGAACCGCTCTTGTGGGTCCTTGTCGAAGCTCTCCTAACGTCAAGCTAGTCGCAGCTGTAGCAAAGGGAACGTCTGGGCTCGCTCGCCATCTTCACCAGCAGAGCCCGCAGCGCAGACCCCGCACGCTGGAAGCAACACATCTCGGCCTCCAGCCATTTAGCCTCGCGCCGCCTTCAAGATGTCCACGACCGTGGTCACCGTACCCGTCACAGTGACGGCGAGCCAGTCCGTCGTCGTCGTCACCTCGACGATTGCAACCACAAATGCCCCTTACATTACAGGCCTCCCGACGTCGTCGTCCGACCCGGAATCCTCAGCCTCTTCGACAACCGCCGGCGCCAGCACTGCCTCGGGCGCAGGCGCCACCTCGTCCTCTTCCCCTTCCTCGGAATCTTCTGGCTCGGGTACTCCTGTCGGTGCCATTGCTGGCGGTGTGGTAGGAGGCGTTGCCCTCATTGCTTTCATCATTGTGCTTGCTTGCTTCATGAGGAAGCGATCCAAGGCCAAAAAGACGCCCAGTCCCTTCCCCGATGACGACGACGAAAAGGGTCCTTCGGTGATTGCCGGACTGCCGCCCAACCCCTCGACCACGCACCTGCGACCGCTCTCGGGCAGCTACAACCCCTCGATGGCCATGACCGAGGCCTCTGCAATGCCTCTGCTGGGAACCGACGGCTCGGTTCACAGCAGCTCCCACGGGCCCGGCGGTGCGTTCATGGCCGACGCACGCTCGGCGCACATGCAGAGGCCATCGACCACCTCGCTCGCCCCAAGCTTCATCATGGGCTCGTCCGCATCTTACCCTCATTCTCACAGCAGCCATCCCAGCCAGCCCTGGAGTGGCGCTGTGCCGCCGAGTGGCTACGATTCTCCGTCTGCCTTCGCTGGTGGCTACCCCGACGTGCACAGGACCGCTTTCTACGAGCCTCATCTGCCTCCCGGAGTCGATCCCCGGGCGCTACCCGCATCGACGATTGCTGCAGGATCGGCAGCGGTTGCCTATCACAATGCAGGCGTGAGCGCCAGCACGGCATCCCCCCTCGCGCACGGCATGGATGCGCGAGCTTTGGCAGCTGCTCCCGGGATGGCAAGCTTGCCGATGGGTGCAGCGCCTGCCAACTACGCAGCTGTGAGCGAAGCCGCACGACTTCGCAGCGCCTCCCAGAGTGGCTCTCATGGTCCCCATGGTGCTGAGTTGCGCTCTGGCGCAGCATCCATGAGCGATGCGAGCAGTCGCAGAGGATCGCACGGAAGCACGCTTGCCATGCACCCGGCAGTGGCGCAGCTGTCCGAGGCGTCGCCTCAGTTTCACGCCGACGGTGGCAGCCCTCACAGAAGGCCGCCAGCGGCTGGATTCCCCGGGTACCAGTCGAATCTGAACACCATCCCCGGCTCAGTTGCTGCATCCGAGATCGCGAGTGCGGACCACCAGTCGTTGTACTCTGGCGCCCAGAGTCACGGTGGGGATGCGACGGTGCCTCCAAGGCTGCCATCCATCCCAGCATCTAGCCCGCTGATCCTCCAGGATGCCGCCGCTGTAGCCAACGCCCCACGCGCCGCTTCTTTTGGAAGCACGGCTGCCCGGCTTACCGCTGAGCCAGCCACCGACACGCTGCGTTCCAAACGACGCCTCGACGGGCACATACAACAGCGACGGAACCTACAACACATACACGGGTGCGATCAAGGGCCAGTTGCGCGTCGTGGGATCCAGCGATGCTCATGCCGATGGTGCTCGAGGTACGAAGACTATCGTGGAAGAGGAGAGCCCTGTCAGCGGGACCTCGGCGCGAGATGAGCGGCGACTCCAAGGCTGGCGAGTTCTGGATCGAAGGGCGCGAAAAGTCGAAGCTGGGCGCTGCGGGCCAGCGTCTTGGCCAGCACTCGAGCAACAACAGCACGAGCAGCATCAACAAGAACGGCAGCCGCATGATCGAGATGCTCGACGTGGATGAGCAGCCGCATGTGCCTGAATCCGTGACGGGCCCCGGCTGAGCCATCGCCGTCGACGCCGTCGAGGCCGTCGTTCTGGAAGGAGCGCACCAAGTCGTCACAATCCATCGCCAAGGTGTTCCGAAGCTCGCCGTTGCTTCACGCCAATGCGTCACCCTCCGAGCGTTCTCCAGCGCCGACGAGCGGCGCTCGACTGAGCGGCGTGGCTGCCGAGTCGAGTCGCTCGCACAGTGTGCCGGAACATCTTCCTCCGCTCGACCTGGGCCGTTCGGTTGCAATTTCGGACCACCGAGCGTCGGACTCGCCGAAGACGGAGGGTGATGCTGAGATGTGGAAGGACGCCTCCAAGCAGAAGCACGGAGGAGCGATGCGCAGGTGGACGCGAAAGAAGGCAGGGCGAAGCGGATCCGGGACGCAGGGCGGGGATAACGAGGTGGACGTCGACGAGCTCTTTCGCTGATCGATCGGCGCTGCTGTCTTCCAAAATAGTCGCCCATCCACGCCAACATATACAGCTTTCAAAGCAACCCTCTAATCATCTTCCGGTCAAGTGTTTGTGGGCGTCGAGAAGATGGGCGTTTGAGTTCTACCAATCTCTGTCATCGTGTGCGCGCATGCCGATATCTGTCACAGCGCCACGAGGACGGGGGTTTAACCAAACCCCGCTCCGGAAGCTGGCCCCCCGGAGGTTTGAGTGACAATCACGTCAAGGGCGGTCGCCAAGAGCTGCAGTGGTTATGCGGAAGCTGTTGGCAGTTGCATCACATGCATCGCTTGGCGGTGCGAGCCCCATCGACCGGCAAGTCTGGCAGCTGTCGACACGGAGCGCCCCAGAGCTTACTTGGCGATCAGCGGCGCACAACCACGTCAGCCAAGACTCCTCTGGCGGCCTCGAGTTGCGATCTTTTTCGACGTTCTAATTTTCCTGTCGATTTTCGGTTGTT